>PVHP010011358.1:0-45365 GCA_004024765.1 Zapus hudsonius | reverse complement strand
CCAGTGTGGGTGCATGTTACCTGGAGGACCCCATTCCAAAGGGCTCAGTGAAGAAGCTACATGCAGTACTCAAAACCATCTTTAGGAAAAATGGGATGACTCATAAAGCAGAAAGCACCCAGCTTGGTAAATATAACTCCCATTTAAAAATCACCAGGCTTGTTCTAAGGAATAAACTGCAAGGAAACTAGATTCTGACACTGAGCAATGGCACCACTGCTCCCTGGAGGTATATTTCAATGCTAAATGGAGTTGGGCTGGTGACTATCGAGTTCTTCCTTGCTTTCCAAGCTTATCCCCTTACAGTTCAATCTAAGATTCTGTTCATTTCTGTGAAGATCAAAGGACAGTCACAGCATACAGGGTGGGGTGTTAGGTTCTGGATATAAAGACACAAATCATATTAGGATATGATGCAAATCTAGTATTATTTCTAGTGTTCAGGCTGAAATCTTAACTCTTATTGCGTTACCCCTTACATGACTGACTATCTAGAGCAGAGAAATCAAAATTAACTTCCCTTTCATCGTTGCCTTTATATCTAAGGACTGAGATCTTCTGCCTCAAGTCCTCATCTGCCAGATTCACTTAATTACTCTAACTGGATTTGATTTACATTCCTCACCACCATGAATGCAACCCTCTGGGGAGCTTTCAATCCATCACCATCTCTATAATTTGTGGGATCCAAAATTGAGGCAATTCTTTTTTTAAGGGGGATGCTAGAGACTGCACATAGGATCTTGTGGGTGCTAAGATGTTAGCTATACTCTCACTCCCCCAAAGAGAGCCAACTCTTCAAAAAGAGAATAATCTTCCCCTTGTAAAATGGATACTATCTCTTGGGAAGTCACTGTATCATGCTTTTGGGTCAGGAGGAAATTACAATAAACTTAAGACCTCAAGGACCATTTTTGTTGCTTTCCAGGTTTCTGAATATAAAAAACCCAAGCAATATTTAAAATTTCCTCTTACTATTATTTTTGGTGAGTGTGTTTGTATGTGTGTGGCATGCATGTGTGTACACAGATGCACACGCCCTGTGTGCACATGTGTGGAGGCCAGAGAAGGGTATCAAGTACCTTTATTTATCATTATTCTGCCTTATTTTCCTGAGACAGGGTCTCTCACTGAACTTGGAGCTCGCTGTGTTTTGGTTAGATCAGTAGGCTAATGAGCCTTAGTGATCTCCTTAAGTAAAGCCCTCTTAACACTAGAGTTATAGTCCTATGGAGCACAGCAGGCTTGTGATGGATGCTCTTGAACCTGAACTCAGGTCTTCACGCTCGCACAGCAAGCTCTCTTACCTATTCAGCCATGTCCTCATCCTCCATTTATTCTTTTTAAATTTTGTCCTTAAACAAAGATTATCAATATGTATCTGGAAACAATTCTAAATCCTAGTTCTCATCACAATGTGTAACTTAAGGTGTCCCTTCTGAGTCAGTAACAGACTCCAGGAGCCTAATCATGATGGCCATTTCCTTTTGAGATAGTGGTTCTTGGCTTAAATCCATCTGTGGTCAATTATTCATGCTGCAATACACGAACAAACATCACCTATTTTTTAATTCATTTACCTGGCTTCAGGGTAAATGAGTGAAAAAGTTAAGAAGCACATGCTCTACTGGTGTAATTAATCACCTCCTCTACCTTTTTGCAGTTGTACATCCTATGACATCATCCAGAGCTCACAAGATCCTTCTGTCCACATTTACATCTGAGTTTTCAATCAATATACTTTCCAAGTGTGTGCCTTCCCGAGTCTCAGCAAAAGGTTTCTCTATTGACCTGATGAATGTTTTCTCTCTAATGAAGTGGGACGTGTCCCGAGAGCTGTCAACAAAGGCAGGAGGACCTCTGTTGATCTGACTCAGCACAGGGGCCAGTGGCAGAGCCGCAAATGGAGGAGAAACAAGGCAAGTAAAGCAGAGAAGAATGGGAGCCGAAGCCCTTTCAACAGAGCTTTGAGGACCTGTGCTGAGTTGGAGACACAGCGAAACAGCATTTCTGCTTCTCAGAGGCGATACACCCACATGAGTTCAGATTGTCTTCCCCAAAGCCTTGTCTGAACTCGAGGAAGATCACAGACTGCAATCATTAATTAGTTGTTAAAATAATAAATGAGCTCAGCTTTGGAGGGGGGTACCTCATTGGCACAGTGCTTGAGTACTGTGCAATGTGGACCTAGGTTCAAAGCCCTAGCAGTGCCTAATAAATCAATAAAATAACAGTTCACGCTATCAAGGTAATAATAACCTAGAGCGGCATTTGCTTTGGGATATTAGTACATTCTATAATACATCAGGGTCTGCTGTGTATTCCATGTATAATACATAGACTCTGTGCCTCAGTACTTGAACATAATTTTACTTTAAATAATCATGAGCTTTATTTATTTATATGATGTGAAACAATTGGTCAGAAATGTACCATTGTGACGGCAGTAATGTAACCACTGAAGAATTTATGGTATGTTATGTTCAAGAATGCCTGATCAACCCACCTCCCAAGTTGAAATAGAGGACACCAATGACACCAATCCCAATCCTCAACAAACAGGAGAATAAGAGGCTGTTTAAAATATATCTATTTGGCTGTAAACACACATGCAAAGACCAGCCTTCCTGTAGTGATCAGCAATCATTGAGATCCCACAGCCTAAATGAACTCCCATCACAGACAGTCTCTAGTGAAAACAGGGTTGAGTTGCTCAAATGTGTTTTCCTCAGCTCTTGGGGGAGATGTGATGGGGGGGGAGGTTTGCTGTGTTGCTTTCCACTCTACACAAGGCTTACCTTGGAAACGAGGCTGGCCCTGTACGCAGCAAGAGCCTTCAGGTATTCTTTTTTGGCAGCTTCTGTTTTCCTTTTATATACCTATTAAAATAAGACCACAATTAGCACCAGCTTTAGGCAATAAATTCTCCGCTATAAAACTGCTGCACAAATTAAGTCACATAAACATAACTCACCTTAAAAGTTGGTTCCCTTGGCTTTGAAATTTTTTTTAATGTTGCACACATGCACACACAGAGGTATTAAAGCAAAAACCCCAACCACCCACAAGGCAGATCCATTTGGATGTTTACTCTTAGAAAGGAGGGAACCATCTGGGGTTGCCAGAGAGTTCCCTGAGAGTCCCACCAGAGGCCTCATGCTAAGGCCTGAGACAAGCACCCGGAATGCACTTTGTCACAAATGCCTTCAAGTTCAGCAAGTAATGAGTTTCTCCCCCTCACCCCTCTTCCAAAACTGCCCCAAGAATTAAGAACAAACACCAATAGGTAGAGTGGGTGAAATACACGAGAAAAGATGGCCCCATGAGTGGACCAAGGAGGTGCACACATGATATTGAGGGTCTTTGTTTCAGATGGGTTGATGGCTGGGCGTTAGCTAGAGCAGCAGTCTGCCAGCCCACGTGTTCCACGTGGAGGACATGAAATCAGTGTGCTGCATATGGTGGCAAATTCAATAGCTAAACCATCTTTGTGAAACCAGCTACCAGGAATGAGTTCATGATCTGGACCAATCAAGGGGTTTCCTTCCTCCACTCTGCTGACCTAAAACAACCATTCTGTTTCATCGCTAATAAAGATCGTTTTTCTGTGGATATGTAAAAGCTCCCTCCTCTTCGTGGTAATTGGAGTTTCATGCAAGAAGCAGGGAAGGACCACCCCCCAAGGACTCCATTCATCCGGTTCGTTTGTGCAGAGGAGCTGCGAGGGGAAAGGAGAGGAGACTAGGCCTCTGAAGAAGTATCTCTCACCAGCATGGCTAATCTCTGAATGCCTCTCACACTGCCTAGCTTTAAATGAACTTGGAATAAAATTTCAAATGCCTAGCGACAATAATGAGACACGCAGAGGGAGCTTCAAAGTTTGGAAACCCACCAGGATAGCACAAGGGTTGAGAAAAATGATCAATGCAAAGCAGGCAGGATGGACCTAATCCCTTTGTAGGGCCCTTTTTGAACAAAGGGGGAAAAAATTTCCACATTCTTTAAAATGAAAAAGATTATCATCAAAAGTTATATGCGTGTAGGCTTCTGCCTGGATTTCTTCCAAGTCTCCTGTGAACGGATTCTGAAGGTGCACCCTTACACACACGGGCTGAGAAATCAATAGACTAAGTTGTTTGGGTTTATTTGCGTGTGTGTTTTAATTCCACAGCTTAGATGGGCTTTCCTGACAAGCAACCATAGTGAATGAATGCATGCATTCTGAGAAGATGTAAAGAACACTCTGGTCATGATAAGCTTTCCTGGCCTCACCTGCTTTTGTTCCTCTCCGAGGCTGTCCCACATGGATGCAACGATTTTGGAGACCTCTCCAAAGGTCGCGTTGGGGTTTTGGCCTTTAATTGCAGCCTGTGTGTCTCTGAAAAACAGGGCATATGCGGATACTGGCTTCTGGGGCTCATTGGGATCTTTCTTTTTCTTTTTCTTTGGAGTCTTGGGCTTCTTGCCAGAATCTGGGGCCGTTCTTTTCTCTCCAATGGCCTGCAAAGCAGGAAGAAAGTTCACTGGCTAGGATGTACTCGTGGAGAAGGCAGCAAGTCTGACCGGGCCACAACTGTTCTTGAAGGTTTTGTTAAGCATGATCAGCAGATGATCACCACCAAAGGCAGGGGAGGGGCAGATTTGCTTAGAGTAAACTGGACCACAGAGATTAGCATTTAGAACGCTGATTAATGAGACCCGGAAGTGGCTTCAATACAGTTGTAACATATGCTCTCAACAGCAATTATGAGTAATGAAAAGCAGAACACTCTTGTCCCAGGCATTGCTATACACACACACACACACACACACACACACACACACACACACACGCACAATGTTACACATGCGCACAGAAACAAAATACTGCACACTGTCAGGTTCTAGGAGTGAAAGCTTAATCATGTTTTGGATGATGACCACATTCAGACATTTTCAACGAGATTACATGCCATTTATATGACCGGCCAGAACTGATTTTTTGTAAGACTTTTTTTTTTTCTTTTTATAAGAGGTTAATGAGCTTCTGGAAATTAACATAGAAATTCGCTATAATCACTACACTTGCATAATAAAAAGGCCATCTTTATTTTCTAAAATACAAAAACTTTCTAAAGGATGAGATAAAGAACTATAAAAATGTCAAAAACCACTTTTGGCTCGAGACAGAAAAGGAGTTGACGCTCTTTGTAAGGTTAAGAAACCTGTAAAAGAACAAAAGTTGATTCTTAAAATTCACTAAGATTAATAAGAAGACAGATAGAAGGGTGCATATTGTATATGGTAAGCAACCCTGAATACAAGAACACGGCCATGTTGACTCAATTCAACATGTGCTCCCATTCCAGACCACAGACAGGATTCGGGTGTGCACCCCTAAACCACAGACATGATGCAGCTGTACACCCCTCAATTAAAGTTTCATGTGCACTTGCTACAATTATCTGCTTTTATTCATCCTATCACTGAGACACTGTCATGGTTTGATCCAGGTGTCCCCACAAACAAATGAATGTGTTTTCAGTGATCCATCCTCAGCTGATGGCAGTTGGGGAATTAGAACCTTGTTAGAGCTGTATTGTTGGGGGCGGCCTTATGGGGGTTATAAGCCAGCTTCCCCTTGCCCGTGTTTGGCACACCTTCCTGCCACTGTTTCCAGTGCTGTGGCGGAGGTGATGTCCACCCCTCTGCTCATGCCATCATTATCCCTGCCAGGATGGAGTTTCCCCTCGAGTCCATAAGCCTAATAAACCCATTCCTCCATAAGCCGCTTTTGTTCGGGTTCTTTCTGCGCAGCAACTAGAAAGCTGACTGCAACAGACACTTATCAGAGAAGGAAAAACTATGATTTACCAACCTTGACTTTGTTTTTCTCCTCAGCTTACAGTTTACTTACATTGAAGACACTTTGTGATTAATCTCAACAATAATTCTCATGTGTTTGATAAAAATCTATTTTAAAAACTAGGTTTGGGCTTTTAAGTCCAATCAGTGATGGACTCAAGTTACTAACAGATTGGCTTTTAAAGATCTTGAATCTTAGTTTAAATATCCGCAGAGTAGTTTAACTCTCTAAATGAGGGTCACTGGGCATTTCGTGGGATTACTAAGGGAGACTTGTAAGTAACTTTTTTTTTAATTTAATTTTTTTTATTGTCCATAATAAGTTACAATATTTAGTGGGCAAACAATGAGTTGTTATCCCCAATTCCCCGCTGCACTCCTTAAAGCTTAGAGAAGCTAGCTTCTCTAGACCTGTGCTGTTTGAGTGGTGTCATGGTTTGATCCAGGTGTCCCCCACAAACAATTGAATGTGTTCTGATAGATCGATCCTCAGCTGATGACAGTTTGGGTTTTACAACCTCGATGAAGCTGTGTTGTTGGGGGCAGGCTTAGGGGGTTATAAGCCAGCATCCCCTTGCCAGTATTTGGCACACCTTCCTGCCGCTGTTTGCAGTGCTGTGGCGGAGGTGATGTCCACCCCTCTGCTCATGCCATCGTTTTCCCTGCCAGGATGGAGTCTCCCCTCGAGTCCGTAAGCCTAATAAACCCATTCCTCTACAAGCCACTTTTGTTTGGGTTCTTTCTGCGCAGCAACTAGAAAGCTGACTGCAACAAGTGGTAACAGCATCTATACAGGAGACCAGGAGTTCAGAAGGTGGAGGGACACACCTCCCTCTCCTCAGGAAAGCCAGTTTCTCTACTCACAAAATCAATCTAACGAGTCTACAGTCTCTTTTCTAGGTTCTCAGAATAAGTGGGACTTTTACTTAATGTATCTGAACTTGAAAGGGAACTAGGCATCTTTCAGTTACAGCTTTAACTAGAGCCAAGTGTTCCTTCAATAAAAATTATTTTAGGAAACCAAAAGGAAATACAGATATATATACAAGTTTTTTTAATGGACTCAAACAACTATATTCTTTTCCTGGGAGAAATTCTGGCACTTTTTAGCACCAAGGAATCTGACCAAGGCAATTTCCATGAAGCTTTTCCCAAAGAGAGGAGATGAATCTCACTGTGAAGCAATATTCAGATGTTCACAACCTTTGATTCCTCTCTCAGAAAAGTATGACCATCATCACTTTAAAAAATATACACTATGCATAAAGAGACCCGCCATTTAAATAAAAGCTTGGGATTCATTCTGCTAAAGAAACCATTTTGGTAATTGACTTAAAAATGTAAGAAAGCCAGAGTAGTTTTATCCAGAAGAGATATAATTAAAAATCATTTTAATCTTCTTTTCTCAGCTAAGTTGCTTAAAAGGTAACGGAGTGGATTCCTTGTCTTGACACAAAGTCTAGACCTATCCTTAACTAGGTAGTCACACAGAAGGTCGGTCCTCCATCAGTCTGACAATTTCTGTTGGATCCATGTAGAGTGAAAGGATCCCACCCCACTGTGAAAGCAGCTCTTACCTGGCTGTGTTTTATGTGCCTTGAGGTTCCTTAAGTATTAAAATTTTTTTAATCTATGCAATAATCCTCCATCTGCAATTTTTAAAATTAATTAATTAATTGAGAGAGTGTGAGATAAAGAGGCAGACAGAGAGAAGGGGTGTGCCAGGGCGTCCAGCTACTGCCAACGAACTCCAGACACATGCGCAACCTTGTGCATCTGGCTTTACGTGGGTATTGGGGAATCAAACTCAGGTTCTTCTGTTTAGCAGGCAAATGCCTTAACCACTAAGCCATCTCTCCAGCCCTAAGAATATTTTTATCTATTTATTTGTAAGCAGAGAGAGAAGAAAGAAAGACAGAGAGAATGGGCACTCCATGGCCTCCAGCCACTACAAATGAACTCCAGATGTGTGTGTCACTTAGTGTATCTGGCTTTACGTGGGTACTGGGGAATCAAACCCAGGTTGTTTGGTTTTGCGAGCAAGAGCCTTATCCACTGAACTATTACTCCAGCCCAAGTTTCCTTAAGTATTATCTGTCACCACACTCAAGTCTGAAAGACTAACGCTGGATTCATCATCCCTGTGCCTAACTATTGATTTTGTGCTATAAGACCAAATTCCATCCATCTGGAAATCCCCTTGCCTCCAGCAGCATCATTCTAACCAGCCCCCCTCCCCTGTTCCATTTATTTCAGCACTCAGTCTTCTCTGCCTTCTCCCATGTGTTACTCACATGATGTGGCCTCACTTGCTCCTTCTACTTCCTAGAAACTGCTGATCTCTCCCACGTCTTCATGCTAGATGTAGATGGTCCCCAAACCTATAGTTGTAGCTCCAGTGAACTGAGCTGTAGCCTAGACTCAAACATAAGCCCTTCATATTCAACTGCCTGCCCAACCCTATGGGGTGGAGCAGCCTTTTCTTCCTAATTGACCTTCTTATTTACAGATATCCATGGTGGCTCAAACTAAAACCCAATTTATGTCTCTTCATTTACTATGTCCTAATGATTCTCCCTCTTAAATGCCTCCTTACCTCATGTCCATTCCTTCCTCTGATGAAAATAAATAAATAAAAGAGTATTCTATCTGGGCATGGTGGCGTACACCTTTAATCCCAGCACTCAGGAGGCAGAGGCAGAATTGCAGTGAGTTCAAGGCCATCCTGAGGCTACATAGTGAATTCCAGGTCAGCCTGGACTAGAGCGAGACCCTACCTCGAAAAAAAAGGGTATTCTAATTTATTTCCTTTTCTCTCTAGCCTTCCTCTGTAGGCATGCTATAAAAAGCCAAAGGTATCTTTCTAAAGCATCACTTTGCTTAGGCCATCCCCGTGTGCTAATAATTAATTAGTTCTCAACTACCAATAGAAGAAGCTGCCTCATTTAAGGCTTTTCTTTCCTCTATTTCTTTCCTCCCCATGTTAAACTCCATGCCCCCCCCCCCGCCTCCCCTAAACTGACACTCTCCTCGCTCCTCATGGTTCCCTCTCTCTCCTGGAATGCTAGCCTCTCTCCTCTGCCTCACAAACTTTTATGCATCCTTTCTGACCTGATTCAAATACAACCTTCTCAATAAAGTCTTCCTCCAATCACCCTCCCAAGCAGAATCGATTATAATCTCAGTACACCCGATCCATCAATTATGCCACTAATCACATCTGAAACAAGTTTTAAACATTGCTATTAAGCCCCATTGGGAGTCCCTCAGGCAATAATTCTCTTACAGTTTTGGTTGTTGTTTGTGCTATGTATGGAATACAGGGCTTTAAAAAAGCACCCTGCCCTGGAGTTATATCCTCAGTCCTCTGAAAAAAAAAATCTTTCTATCACTAGAATCAAATAAAGTACAAAGCACAGAATAGATCCACAAGAGAGAATTAATAAAAGCATGATAAGTAATTGTGCACTTTTTCAATATTCTTTTTCATTAAAGTTATTCATTCTGGGCATTCAGAAAAGTTATACTTAGAATTTATGTACATTAAAAATATATTTTCCACAACAAAAGGAAAGGCGTAACTCACAATCACTAAGTAATAAACTATCGTTGAAGTATAAAGCTATCAAAATGTGGCTCAGACAACAAGCTGGATGAAATTTGTTCACAATGATACCAACTTAGAGCAGGAGCAGTTTAGCATCTCTGGAGAGCTTAGAATTTCTGGAAGGTTCTAGAAAAATTAACCACCCTTTTGCAGATTAAGAAAGTTAAGCCTATAAGAGTTAAATGCCTTGTCTCATGTCTTACAAGTCATAGAAACCAGGTCTTCCAATTTCTAGTTTAATACTCTCTCCACTATAAATAAATAAGAGTGAAGGGGTTAAACCCACCATCAATTGAAGGGTTTCTCCAAAACCACGAGGAACAAGTAAACACAATAAACCTCAGCTGCCTGGTGGGCTCCGTGCGGAGGTGGGTCTGACTTACTCTGTTGGCTTCATCAGTGTCCTCTTCGTTGATGGAGCTGGAAGGGGACGGAGTGGCTGACTTGCTTGCCGGAGGTGAAGGAGATGTGTGCGGCATACTGGCTCCTCCAAGATTCAAGCCCAGCTGCGCACTGAGCTGAGACTGATTGATGGTGGTCAGCTGGGTCGGAGGCATGATCCCAGAGCGAGCAGAATCCGTCATGTGGACAACTGATCTCATGATCAAGGAGGGATCCTGACGGTACTGTGATACTTGTGTGTGGCTCTGATCCTACAAGGCAAGAGCAAAGGGGATGGATTTTACGTCTCCCAAGTAGCAATGAATTTATGAGCTCCTTAAGTAGGTTGGACCTGTTACAGCCTTGACAGGTTGGCCTATGTCAAGATGAAGTTATCTGTGGAATTATTAAATATAAAGCCTCATGCCCCAAAGTTGAAAAGCCAGAAGTGCAAAGCCCAATGATGTAGCCCAGGCTCTTTCATATAGGAGATGATTTTTTGAAAAAGATCATTTGCCAAAAAAGAAAGACAAACTTTTTGAAACTCTTGCTATTCATGGAGGAAACTGCTGGGAGAAAAAGAAATGAAGAGAAGACCAATGCTTTGGGGGTTCACAAACCTTCTCACACCCATCACTGGCTCTTTGGCCCTCCATTGAGCTGCGTAAGAGGAGGAGTCCTTCCTCTGCTGCATCCTTCTGGGAATGCTCACGGCATGCAGTGAGGAGGGATGGAGAATAAAAGGCTTTGTTTTCACAAAGCAAAAATCTATCTGCTTTAGGGCAACAACTGTGCCATCCTCATGGGTAACTAGAGTCTTGGTGACTCTGAATTACATCATCAAGGACATCTGGAGGTCATTTGGGGTCTTCTGGATTGGATACCACTTATTTCACTTAAACACACTTTGGTTTCTTTTCTTGAATTCACCATGAATTAATGCACTAATGGATCTTTTTTTAAATGGAAAGAATAGGTGGGGACTTCCTTATCTCCATCTGTTTTCTCTGGAAGCTATTTTATTGATTTCCAAAGTGGCCTTCCCCGTTTAGGGAGTTATAGAAAAGGCATTGGGGCCACTGTTGATTCTTTTATTTTTCATTTCCAAAGAATACAAAAAAGAAGACACAATTTTCAAATGACTCCTTTTAGACTTGTCATTTAGAGCCTATGGTTTTACTAAAACTAAATTCTCTTGGCTCTCAATGACCCAAAGTCTAATTTTACACTAAGCTTAAGTACTCTTAATTATCTGTCTTTGGAGTCTTTCTGATAAAGTTTTTTCCCTCTCTCTAAAGAAGCACAATGAATTGTAAATAACTACATTGGAACACATGGTTCCTTACTCTCCGATGTCTCAAGGCCACCAAGCAAGAACTGCATCAAAGGAGACGAGATGAATAAATTATGATCTCACCATCTACAAAATGTTACAAAGCTCTAGAAGACAATGAATTAGGCTGATGTGTACTGACAGATCTAAGGCAGGGTTTCTCAATCTTGGCTGTAATAACATGTTGGAACAGGTAACTTTCCTTGTATGGCCCTGTCTTCTGGCCTTGTAGGTACTCTGGGAGCATCCTCAGCCTCTATCCCCTAGAGCTGATAGCACGCAACCTCTCCTTCTCCTATCATAGTAAGAGAAGTCTCCAGATATTACCTCTGGGGGCAAAATCACCTCCACTTAAGCATTACTGATCTAGATTGATCGAAAATATATGAAAAGTTGTAATATAATTATAAAAAATTCTTTTCAGTCAAAACTATCCTAACTGTCATAGTGACAAATTAAAAGAGATAGGATAGAGGGATGAAGAAGGGAGAGTCAACGTTTTCCATGTAGAGGTGTTTGACAAAATTAAAGTATTTAACTCCAGAAAAAAAATCCTAATTAGAAGATAACACAAGATGGTTAAAATACTCTAATTTCTAGAGTTTCATGTGTTATTATGAAACAGGGTTTCATGTAGCCCAGGCTGGCCTGGGGCTCACTACATAGCTGAGGCCAGTCTTGAATTCCTGAACTTCCTGCCTCAGCCTCCATAGACCTGGGATTACAGATGTGTAGCACCAGTTTGATGTTATGCATATAAATTTTAAGTCTCTTAATAACTTCATGATTATTAAATTACTGTCTGATCATTGATAAAAATATTATGTGTATCAAGACAATCCCACTTTTCTATGTTTCTCTGGCTATGTTCTCTTGGTCATTTCTACCACACTGCTGACATGGGTCACTATACACATGATTCACAAAAGTGGATTGTTTTGTTGTCAAATTTTTACCAATTTGAATTCTACCAAAAAAAAAAAGTGTTTCCATTTTTTTCTAGAAACTCTGAGCTTTAAATTTTTTTTTTTAAATTGACATTCCAGCCATTGTTCACTTATTTTCATTCCCAAGAACAGGAATTGATCTGTAATCACACTCTTCATTTGACCCTCCAACTACATGTTTTAGGACACTGTTTAACTCTTTTCAGATTTACTAAGAGCTGGAAGTTTTAAAATATCAACATGCTTGCCCACTAAATAATGTAACTCATTATGGACAATAAATATATATTTAAAAAAAAATCAACATGCAACTTCCAGAGTTCACTTAAATAACGATTTTAATTTTGACTGCAAGATAATGTTAATTAAATGTTATGGCCCTGAATAATGACAATCTGATTTACACAGCTTTATTGTTAGTAGAGAATTCGCTTAACTCCCTCCCATTGCTCTGATGCCAATGAAAAATCACCCAGATTGGCTGATGTGCCCGCACAACAATGTTTTCGGTGGGTCTCATCAGCAAAGCAATTGCTAAGAAGCATGCCTTTCTCACGTGATACCCATGACTTTATTATGGAACTGGCTACCATGATGGAATTCCAAGGTCCATGTGCTCTAAAGGAAGCTTTTCTGGGTGTTTACTGTGTGCCAGTATTTATTCTAAACTTAACATGTGTTACCTAACTTAACCCCTGCCCCCCAATGGACACTGTGATTTCGCTAATTCTTAGACAAGATGAATTCCCTAGGCCACCAAACTGGTTACTACTCTTGATCAATGGGAAAAGGTTTGCACCAGGGGAACAGTAGTGCTCTAAGGGTAGATGGTTCCAGAAGCTAATGAGGAGAATGGGCTGTGGGCTTTCCACCACCACCATCATCACCCTTTAATGAAATCAATTCCATGCCTATTTAGTTTACAAACTGAGTTCCCTCATTCTATCTCACTACCAAAAGCATGGGATTCCTTAACACTGGAGGAAACAGTAAGAGAATAATTCTGAGAATATTGGTGGTGAGAACAAATTCTTGCCAGAAATTATGTCATCAGACCCAAAAGGTGGCTGGCTCCATCCTTCTTATCTCCCATGGGACACAATACATTCCAAGGAGCTCTGACTCATAATCGATGCACCAGAAAGTGCCAGCTTTGCCATGGCCCACGGTTATCCTAGCTGCCAACACCAGAGGATGATCATAAAAGATGAGTGGTCAAAGTGTGCCTTTAGAAACTGAAGCTCCTTACGATCACCCATTATTAACATCTGCTTAAGGGAACTTGATCCTCAACCACTCCAATCATTTCAAAAATTCATCTTTAAGAGATGTTTCTTGACTCTGGAAATAGCTTGGTGCTGGAGTGCTTGCCAAACATGAGTGAAGCCCTGGGTTCAATTCCCAGTACCACTGTGTGAGAAATAAAAAGATGTCTCCTTTGATATAAGGATTCCCACTTACAAAGACAGTTTAAAAGTTTATATAGAGTATTCCTCATGTGCCAGGCAGGCAAAGCCTAAATATACCAATAATTATGTTCTTAGGAACTGGAAAATCAATATGTGATTCTTTTAAATATTCCTTTAATTAAAAAGTAGGCTGGGCCATCACATCTACTATAGCAAAGCACAGGAAAGGAAAGAATATATATATATATATCTCAGTAAATCATTTCCTCTCACTAAAATTGGATCTGGAAAGATTTATCAGTGATCAATTTAAAGACAAAGTACTAGTGGATTACAAGAAATTATAGTGATTATATCCAACAATAAGGCCTGAATACTGGTAACATTCTCAACATGTATGTATATATGTATGTATATTCTCCTGTGTTTCTGAGATCTAACTTAAGACTTCACTCATGCTAGGCAAGAACTCTACCATAGAGCCCACAGTAATATTTCATATGCAGCCTTCACTTATATCAAATCCTAATTGCTCAGCAACTGGGAAAAACTCATTCTTTTTTGCATCATACACTGTCTTGAAATTAATGATATTACACAAGAATTTCTTATACCTCATAGTATTGACATTTTGATCTGGAAAATTATTATTGGGGAAGTGGCATCCAGTACATTGTAGAATTTTTTTATGTGTATGTGTGTATGGGTGCACACGTGTGGTGTGACAGCACAAATGTCCAGAGACAAGTAAGAGAGTCTTCTTAGCAAAGGTGACGACATATGAGCTGAAGGATGAGGCTGGTCAACCATGAAAACAGGGGAAGCATGTTCTAGGCAGACAGAACAGCACATGAAAGCAGAGCAGGGTGTGCTTGTGGGCACTGGGGGCAGGAAGAGAAGCAAGAGGAATGGAGATGAGGCAAAGGGCTAGAACACTTAAGGCGAGGCCTCCCTGAGGAGGGACCACATTGAAAAGTGAGGGCCAGGAAAGAGAGCAGAGCACCTCAAACAGAGGCGATGCACCAATGACTGGCACGGGAGCAACACACCGTAGTGGGTGAGGAGATGAGAGGCTGGTGATCCCCAACAGGAAAACGAGGCTGACCATAAGCTTGGAAGGGCAGAGGGATGGGCAGAAAGTGACCACGTTTGCAGGTTGTCTTAGGAAATGTGATCAAAGTCACAGTGCAGAGGACTCCACTGAACATTTAAAGGTATGGTGTCAGGCTACTACCTAGTGGGGTACTGACCATCTAAACCCACCCAGATCAACCTACCCATACAATATCAATTAAATGCACAGGAGATCACTCCAACCCAGGCTTTGGAGAGAACCCAATGGTTAATCTCCAATGCAGAAGGTCATTCAGAATGGGCAGGCCATGGTCCTCATGAAGCTCCACACACCCACGTGGACCCAACACAGCCTTCTTCCAGTCTGTGGAGAGCAGAGAGCCGCTCCATTGAGGCTTGTCCCTCTCTGTGCTGGGTCAAAGGGACTCTGTTCATTTTTAAACATGAAGCCAACTAATAGATAGTTCTGATAGCAGCCCCTCATTTTCTTAAATTGCCCCCAACCCAATCTATTATTGAACACTCATCATTTGAATAAATTGTTAAAACATGGATGATCTTATACTCCAGCAATGAGATAAATGAAAAATGAGACTTGCTCCTGGAAAATGGAATGGCGAATAAATACCAAGAGGAAAGAGGAATATCGTAAGAGTCTCTGTATGTCTTGATACCTGGCTGTGTCTGTCTGGAGGCCAAGTTCTACTTTCTCCTCTTTAGGAAAGATAAAAGAAGGGTGTGAAAGTGTTATCTTCCCCAAACTAAGACATTCTCATTGATACGATGATAAAGACTCAAAGGTGAAGCCCTTCCTTCTAGACTGTGTGAATCACTTATGTCTGCAAATCACACACAGATATGGCTTGGGAGGTTGGGGAGGGGGATGGATGGAGGGTATTCTTATTTTCTGAGCCAAGAAAACGCAACCCTGCTACCTATTTAACTTCCTTTCATTCATTCATTCAGACTGGAGTGGTATGGAATTTATCTTGGCATAGTAGCATTTCCTTTAGTACCGGTTTTTGGTTTTTTGGCTTGGTTTATAGCAAAAAAAGATATATGCGTTTAAATTGAGTTTTTATTTTTAAGTATTACAGATTATTTTATTATATTTTTTTCTATTTATTATATCTGCTTGTACACCTTACTGGTGCTTCTTTCCTCCTGGGTTGATCTCATCATAAGAGAATTTTAAAATTTCATGTAGAAATGTTTTAAGTGTCTTTTGTAAATACTGGCAGGTAAATATTCTCCATAACAATCCCATGTTGGGTTTTCATGCTGGAGGACAGCATCCAACTAAGAAGCAAAGAACCCAAGTATATTGGGCTGGAGAGATGGCTCAGCGGATAAAGCACTTGCCTCCAGTGCCTAAGGCCCTGGATTCAATTCCCCAGGACCCACATAGGCCAGACCTACAAGGTGGTGGCCCTGGTGCATTCTCTCTCTCTCTCTCTCTCTCTCTCTCTCTCTCTCTCTCTCTCTCTCTCTCTCTCTCTCTCTCTCCTTCTCTCTCTGCTTGAAAATGAATAAATAAAATATTAAAAAAAGAACCCAAGTATGTTAGAGAGTGGGACTAAATGGATTTTCACTGTGCCAATTTTTAATCAATATTTCTATTGAAATGGAATCATTAAATAATTACCTGTACTAAAAATTACTTCATGTTAATAAATACTAGAGTAACTACAAATATGAGATTCAGCCAGTAAATTTATGCTCAATTATTTAGTTACGTCCTAGAGCATTGTTAAAAATTTTATTTCCAAATTAATAATCAATCCAACAGTTATGTTTAGCTATTGTATTTTTCACCCCAGTAGGCCCTGAAACAAATAAAGTTAAGTCAAATACAAGTCGATGATAATTACATACCCACATTCCAAGTTTTATATTTATCAAAATATCTACAATATATCAGATTATTTTTATTTAATCACCACCTACACATGAAAGCTTTATGGAAAAAGATTCTTCCCTAAAGTTAATAAACAGTTTCTTAGCAAAATGAAATTCTCAAGTTTATAATTAAACACTTCATGGTATTTTACTTCAGTAAAAAATGAAGCTGCTTTGGTTTATCCAAGAGTCAGTTCTCTATTTTCTTCAATCCTAAATGAAAATTTCAAAGAGAAATTCCATCTCTTCAGCTCTGTATCCTTTAAGCCTCCCCTTCCCTCCAGTGTTTCGAAGTGAAGGCAAATTCTAACAAATAAATACCATTCCACTGTCCTTGCATTGATTCCTGAATGCATGAAACAGGTATTAGAATGAACGTGGACCAGTTCAGCCACTGAGGCAGGTCCAGGAATGCCAGCGCGCAGCAGCAGGTGAGCCTCCTGCCTTCCTCCAACTTCATTCCCACAGGAGGGGACAGTGGCAAATAAACAAAGGAGACAGAATGACAAGGGCTTTGAATGCAAGGAACTGGGGTGACCCTAAAAGGTACCTTTCACCAGTCTAAAACATATTGTGCCATCATGTCACATTTAATTCAGGACCCCAACGACAGAAGTCTCAACTGTAGATGACAGTCGCTAAAAAGAAGGCATACAAAAATAGGCTTTTTGCTTAACTTTAAAAGTTGCAAATCCAACAAGCTCCCCTGTATCCTCATGCCACACATCAACAAATTGATTACCAAGTTTGGGGCATGCTCTTCCCTGAGTAGATGACCTTGACTCTGACTTAAAAGGCTGCTTCTACGATGAGGGTCAGTGGTATTTACAGGCCAAGAAGAAAGAATGTCTGTTTTAAACTCTGTATGTATGATATAAGGCTATTTATTTGCTACACACACACACACACACACACACACACACAAACACACACACACACACACACACACACACACATCAAAACAACAGATAGCAGAGAAAGTGGCTGTAACCTAGCATATTTAGCCAAAAATTATCAAGCCACATTAGTAACCATTACCTTAAAGGTAGTTTTGGGAGCCAGGCGTGGTGGCACGCGCCTTTAATCCCAGCTCTCGGGAGGCAGAGGTAGGAGGATTGCCCTGAGTTCAAAGCCATTCTGAGACTACATAGTGAATTCCAGGTCAGCCTGGGCTAGAGCGAGACCCTACCTCGAAAAACCAAAATAAATAAATAAAAAACAAAACAGGTAGTTTTGGGGATAAGCACCATGGAAACGGTATTCAGACAGCTTTTGGATCACACAGAGGAGGCCCCAGTTGTCAAGAAACAACATAAATAGTAGGGTTCATGTGTAGCTATGAAGACAGTCCCTGGCACTTAGTAGGTACTCAGCAAATATTTGCTGGGGTCCATTGTGACTTTAATTTTACAGTAGAGACAGTTAAGACCTTTTCCACTACAGGTGAGGTTTGGCTCCTTTTCCATTCTTAACCGACAGTAAAAATAGTTTTAACAATGACTGGACTACAATTAGGCGAGTGAAAGCATCACTCGATCTGTAAGAGCAATGGCTGGTCCCTCCATGGCGACACAGTTAAGCCATGCTGTGAAACTTAGCTGCGCAGCCTCTGTTGATAATGGCGATGCACACGTTCATAATAATAATAAGGGTTTGTTTTAATAGAGTGTTCCACGCATTAAACACCTTAATGGCCCATGAAATAACTGTTTTATCTGTAACACATTAAGCAACATTGCTAAAAAACAATGTATGAATTGAAAGTGGGCTACTTTTTTAAATGTAATATTTTTTAAAGTATAAGATAGCACGAATATTATTCAGTCAAGACAAAAAAATAATTCAACTTCAGAATTAGAACCATGTCTATCTTATGAAAAATAATAAAAAAAACTTGCAAAAGCAGCTTGGTAACTGTAGGTGTGTTATCTTGACAAATTCTCATTTTTTTTTGGACCATAAATGGTATTGATCTACATGGTGGTTTAAGAGTCTTAGGAACAGGTAGGTGAAAAGCTTAGACTTTTTTCTTTTGTGCGTGAGTATTTTCTTTTCTTTTTCCTCCATTCTTAACAGATTCCGATTCTTTCATACTCAAATACACTTCCTCTTTCCCATCCATCTTTTTTTTTTCAATTTTCCAATACAACATTTGATATTATGACAACAACAACATAGCATCTTCCGTAGAGATACTATCCCAATTAAACCCAGAGCGATATCAAACTGAACACGTAGGTCCCCCTGTACGCAAAATATAATGCAGGATGAAAATGCGTGTGAATTATGAGTGTGTTTTATAAATTCTCTTTGGGGGGGCATACACTCTATCAGACTAGAGACGATTATTTTACTGTCTGTTTCTTAGATATCAAAGAGAATTTTGAAATTCATCAAAGCTAACCTTCTGTTATGTACAACAGGCTGAGCTGAAAAGAATGTTAACAAGTTCAATTTTCATTCAATCAGCACTACTGCTCTCTGAAATGTTTCATTGCAGGAAAGAAATAAAAATAATCTATATGGTAATTATGAGGATGAATCCCCCAGTAACTTTCAGCAACATGAAAGGTCAGTTCTATTCAAGATATTTTATCAGTCCCTTGCACATACTCCTGTCCTGTCATTTTAAATCTGAACAGCATTTTATTTTCCCATTTACAGCTACCTGCAGAATTAAGTACTTAAGCCAAATAAGAAAAAAAAAAAAAGAAAGAAAGAAATGTTGAATGCTGGCAAAGGCTATAATAGCATAGAGATAAATCGTTCATCTGCTCTCTCTCAAGCCTCTGGGGCTGTAGATTTTTCTTCTCCTGGTGCACTGTGGGTATTCAGAACTTGTTCAACATGATTTCATTTCATTTCAGGCACTGCCTGAGAAAAGTAAATTACAGAATCAATCATACAGAAGGTCAGAGTGAGACTTCATTACAAGTATTGCATGCTTGCATGAATATCTTTCATTTATGACTGACCCAATATGTCACAATAGCTGTCTAGTAAAAATAATCCACTTTCTGAAATTGATGTACTACTGATGTCAGCGCTACTCAGCAGGCTGGGCAGATTAGAGTGAGGTGTTTTCAAAAAAAAAAAAAAAAACAACAAACCCTTTGGAGCACACACTGTGGACTTTCGGAATTGCCATCTTTTGTAGATTAAAATAATTTCCAGATGATCATCTGAACTGACAATAATGCTTAGAAGTAACACATTTTTAAGCGAAATCTACTGTGGATTTTGACTTGCCAACCACATCCTGTTTAAAAAATTCCTGCTCAAGACAAGCAAATCAAAGTTGTCCTTTGAAGCCAGAAATGCATGGACATTCCGTTTTCAGCCATTAGCTTTTGAATTCTAGGGTGGTGTTTGCATATTCCGAATTGTGAATGCTAATCATCGGAGTCCTTTTAATTCCACCACCCCCCCTTTTTTTTGTTCCTGCTTTCTGGTTTTAAATATCATGGCATAAATTTAAGGGAGATAAATATGTTGTGTATGTTGTCAACAATAATGCGGCTAATCAGGAACATGACAAACTGTCAGTCTTTCTAGAGGAAATCCTAAGAAGCTCTGGAGAAAAAAAAAAAGCTGGTTGCATACTATCTATAAAGAAACTGGGTTTTCTTATGATAATCTTAATTCACGGTAGCAATCCTTAGCAGACAGCCATATTCACTTGGATAATAAACTTCGTACTTGTATTAAGATATGAAATATCGAGGGGGGCAGTGGGGAATTGGGGATACCAACTCATTGTAAAAAAATTTTTAAAAAATGAAATATCCCACATGCATCAGGAAGCTGAATGCATGATGTAGAAACTATTATTTATTATTTTTCTGTTGACCTTCCTATGGGAAATCGCAGAGGAGGCTTCTGTGGAGTATGATGCCAACTCAGTACCCGGAGGGAGATACAGAAGAACCTTGACATAACCTATTTTTAACCATGCCTTTGGCAATTCTGAATTCAAGTTTACAGGTGAACATGTCAGCAGTCCACAGAACAAAGCCGGCGACATGGTGTATTCATCATAATTCTATCCCAGCACGTTTTATTTTTTCCAACATTTGTGATTTAAAATCCCATGACATTTCTTCAAGGTGAAATTCTACTAGAATTCCCAACAAGATTAGTTTGTTTCAAGCCAAAATAAATAGCACTTGGGTTCAACAAAACTTGAGATCGGCAGTTATAAATGGATGAGGTCCATGTAAACACCCTAGCAAGAGCCCTTACTTCGTGAAAGTACCTATACTTTTAAAAATCGATGGAATAAGTCAACTGCTTTAGTGATTAGCCATACGTTACAAAAGGAGCATTAAAAATTGAGTCCTCTCTCCCAACACCAGCCCGGGAAAGCATTGTTCTTTAAGTGTATGTGAATATCATAATTATTTTATGATTCCATCTTTAGCTCTTTCCAATATAGTAAATTCAATTGACCATGAAATGAAATTTCATAGTCAAAATGCCTCCTTTACACTTTTTTATAGCAGCAATAACAGTTTTATAGCTTTAAGGCAAGGTAATTCATCAGATGTTTAATTTAAAGGCAGATTCTTATATTATTAATAAATATTTACCAATTTAATAAAGTACACATTTTAGCATACATTATATGGTCTTTTGAAACTATTTCTGCAATCTGAATGAGCCTGGCTGAGTGTCTATGAATAACGGCGAACCCTGGCAAAGTCCCTTGGTGACGAAACACCCTTTTTATATTTTTATCATCTGCCAAGCATATTAGAAACCTCTCTGGAGAGGAAGATAGAACCCTCCATATCCATTGTCAAAGGGAAGAAATGTAAGAAAGTTCAGGGGAAACAATTATTTGTGATGTCAAGAGACGTTTATGAATACTTAGTGACTATTTCCTGGCTGCTCACTGTATTGTTCACTAACCCCCCCCCCCATGCTTCCCCCCAACCAAAAAGTCAAAATGAAAGCCCTCATTTCAGCTCAAACACAAAAGATCGCAGAAAGCAAGTCATGCTGCAATGGTCCTATTGGGAAGGTAATCCTGTGTCTCACGTGCACACTGGCTCTCTGCGCCACTGTTGGGAAGGTAATCCTGTGTCTCACATGGACACTGGATCTCTGCATCACTATTGGGAAGGTAATCCTGTGTCTCACATGGACACTGGAACTCTGCATCACTATTGGGAAGGTAATCTTGTGTCTCACATGGACACTGGCACTCTGTATCACTGTTGGGAAGGTAATCTTGTGTCTCATGTGCTCACTGGCTCTCTGTACCACTAATCCACTACATAGTTTGCAATCACATGCTGTTATCTGGGGAATTAAAAGTGAAACCAATAAACATCACTAGCATAGTCCCTAATGTGTAGAGAAATATGTAAACAAGCAATAGGATTTGTTTTTTTTATTATACCAACACATCTGCTTCATTTATCAGGGTTTAAAAAAAAAGCCCTATAAACTATTAATCTCATTTTTAAATGCCTGCTTAGCACCACACCTACACAGATATAAATGCATTATATACTATGCTGGGGGGAAACAAAAAGACAATCCCAGCAGAAGACTTAAAAATACTTCTGCAGATTGCTGACTATAATTGCACACTAAGAAAAATAGAACCCAAATGATTGCATTAGTGGTCTTTGCTCTCTAGAGGGCCTTATGTGGTGCTTATGGCGATAAATAAAACAATTAGGCATATTCCACATTATAACCCAGACTATATTTTCCTCTGCTGTTTTATAAGCAATTGCTTTTTCCCCTTTTCTCTGTGTCACAATTTGATATTTCACTTGAGGCTGGAACAAATCACATATCATGGACATGATACTATACTCCAATCAGCTCAAGACCTAGGCACCAGAACAGGCCTTTCAATTCTAAAACCTCACCTGGGTAAACCTTCAACTCAAGTCCACCTCTACGTTAGACCAAAGGCAAAGGAAGATTGTTACTTTTGTAGCAATGACTCAGACTTCCTAAAGATCATTTCATATTGAAAGGGTCTTGGCCATCTTTTTATATGCCCTTCACTCAACTCCATCCCAGATGCTAATCCAATGGTGCCTAACTTTAAAGGGCATTACGACTAGTCTACCAGAAGACAAAGACTAGCCAGAGCCCACTTCAGAGCATGGCCTCTCAGTTGGTACCACCTGCGTGCAAATGATGAAAAGAATATTTTAGGGCAATGAATGTGGTTCCTACCAGATGCAGCGCACTGCCGTGAAGCACGCCTTCTTGTTCCACCAGATTTCTCGAGATTGTAATGGAAGGAAGGTCCAGGCTCTGAGGGGGAAACTGAGGTGTGAATTCACTTCCTTGGGAAGGCAATGGGTCGCTGAGGGCTTGAAAGGGTAGCAGTACATCAGACATGCCCAGGGCGGGGTCCGTCTCAGGAGGAGGCGTGATTGGTGGGATCTCAAACTCTTCATCCCCAAGGCTGGGCGTATGGAATGTCTGCTAAAAGGAAAGAAAACAAAGATATCCTCACAATTTCATTCCTCCTCGGAGTGAAGAAGACGACATAGAAACACTACATATCTAAGCCAAATATTTATTTCTCAAATGAAAACCTCTTAAACACAGATTTCCATAGATAAAGTTTTGCTGATCATTCTGATTAAAGATTTAAGTCTCATTATCATATGGTTTTAATGGAGTATCAGTATTAACAGTTTTTTAATGCGTACTTAATTAGCAACATCTGTCTTTGTTGTTAGCTGGAGCATCCGCGACATTAGATTTGGCTATATTAACAAACCACCACTTTATTGATATGTGAGGGAAACAGCCCGAACTGCTTATGCATTCCACATGCTCCATAAAATGCTGACACTTCTGTGGCGTGCACACACAACATTAATCCAGAAGCGAACATTACACTTATTTACTTTCTGCCACAACCTGTAAAATAAGTCATAGTAAATTTGTGGTTTGGTTTTCTCATTTCCTTATTGGCATATTCCCAAGTGTAATGAATGCACGTATGGAAATAGTCCACTGTGTGCCACGTAACATTTTATGTAAGGATTATTGTAGCTCCTATGAAAAGGTCCTGGTGCTTTTATTTAAACTATAAGAAGGTTTATTTTCTATTATAGGAACATTTTAATATGTGTTTATGGAAACATTTCTACAAGTTTCAGCTTCCCAAGACTACCTAGAGAGAAGAGAGCTATATAGATACACTAAGTACATATCAAGTGGGAGGCTCACTTATATAGACAAGTGTATCTCAAAACCTACACAAATCTTAATGCACTGTTTTTCCTCACTGTCCCGGAGAATCTTACAGGCTGTGTTTCACAGTAGGATCTTTGATGTTCATGAGAGTTGCCTTGGGTTTCAACTGTAGAAAGCACTTTTCTCAGAGAACACGAATTATGCGGGGAGAGAAGAAATGTCAAGATGCAGGGTGACTATTATGAATCCATATATATTTTGGTGAGGTGAAGGGATTGGGGACCACTCAGAGATTTTTTAATTCCTAGCTCAGAGGGTCACAGATGTAGTTCATTTATTATTAATAGTATTTGAAAGAATGAACTGGCATGAGATAATTGGAGCTGTTATTATCAGTTAAAGAGATCTAATTAAGAGCTAAAAAAAATCATCATTTTCAAATTATCAGTTATGATACCAGATAATCACCACCTGAAAGAAAAGAGAAACAAACTCAAGGTGTGTGTGTTGGCGGGGAGAACATTTCTTGCATATAGAAGCTGCCGAATATAACGTGGATGTCAGCAGAGATAAGGACACCAGAAACTATGGAGATCTATGGCAGGACAATGGGTCACCTTGAATATCCTAGCAGCGTCAATAAACATAAAACACTGCTACTTAATACAATACTAGAGAGACTTGAGTATCTGATAATCTGATGTGTGTATTCTCACAATGATATCCCCCTCCCTGCAAAAAAAAAAAGTCAATTTCTTACTGCAGTATTCTGAGTTTTCAGCAACAAAGGGATGAATTGGCCACAAACGCGGTTGGCTAATGAACGTAACCCTATGGCTGCATTTGCTGTGATTTTGGCACTAATGTGGTCTAGTAACAGATGCAACTGTAATTTGTGACTCATTTGCTACCCCATTACTGCTTAATGAAATCTAACATATCACATTAACAATACGGATAAACACTCATTCTTGATATGTGGCATTTGGCTGTTTTCATTACCACTGTAATTAACACTTGAAATATTATTTCAATAAATATTTAAAGTACTTTAAAAATGGTCAGGGTAATCGTGACACAGATAGGATACATAAAGCTAATGTGTGAATTTCAAACCTAGAGTGATCCTGGTCTCTGTAGTATTATTTGCAGGACAATATCTATGCGATGGGAATTGGATTCAGGCACAATTTAGACTTTACACCATGCAAGCCTTTCTAAATTAGTTTACACTCATTAAAACGTTAAAATACCAGATAAATTTACTTTTAATGCAGTGATTGGGAAATTGAGTGCATGCTATATTTTTTGATGGAGAAGATATACATTGCAATCCTTCCATAAGATTACCTCTTAAACTCTAACCAAAAACATGCCTCATGCTAGGGGGTTATTTTTATTTTTGTTAAGGAAGAGAAAGAGAGACGTATGGTGTATAGTATGTCCCTTTGGTATAATTTTTTAAAAAGACAAATTAATTTTGAAGTTAGAATTTGGCGTTTAACTAGAATGTGACCCAATAAAACAATGTAGTAAAATAACACTCTGATGTGTAACCAAGGAAATGCTCAAATCGTAACTACCTTTAATGAGAGGGAAAATATTAAGCATAAAGTGAAGTCTTCCTTAGAGGGAAAAAAAAAGGAGAGGTGAAATATTAAACCTAATGTCAAGATCCTCTATCCAAAACACCGGCTCTCTGAGATGATTAAAGGGACCGCATATGGCGTTAACAATTGACGCGTGTTTACGCCAGATGACCACTATCGGATCTGTCATTCAGGCTTTATGCGGTGATTTTTTTTTTCTGATATTGACTCCAGTGTTTACCTTGAACATGTTAAAGTAGTATGTGCATGGTTAAATACCATCTGTACTGAAATGTTCAAAACATTTGTTCCTTTTGATAAAAATGCAAATTTGGAGAACTGTTGTATCAACATATAACAGCCAAAGTCTGACACGGTGAATTATCACAGCTGGAATTAAATTGTTTCTGAACAGCTGCTGGCAGCAGAGCTTTCATCAATGTTTGATTCAAATGTAGGGGGAGAAATCCTACAGAATGAAACATCATGTTGTCCTTACAGATGGGGTTTGTGTTTATTACCACAAACAGCCCAGCAGCCGGTGCCAAACAATATTCCCATATCGGAGCCGTCTTCTACCATGAAAAGATGACGGTCACTGTAAAAATGATGAATCCACAAAGGTCCTTCATTCTGGAGTCTCCACGTTGTCTAATAATTTTTCAACATTAATTTCTCTCCTATCACTTGCTACCCTGTACTGAGATCATTTGCAAAAGCCATTATTATTTTCATTCTCTGGGGTCAAGCTGGTTCAGTCTTCGAGATCTGAATATATTCGGAAAATGAAGACTTTTTATTACATGAGTCACAAGAGGAAATGTTCCATGTTGGGCCAATTTCATACTTCTGTTTGTTCTTGTTGGAAAATGTTAAATCTCACACAATCTACCATCTTTAGGAAACCATTTTCTTGATCGAATCAAGGTTTTCTTTTTCTTTTTTTTTTGGGGGGGGGTATGTCAATGAGACCAGACAACAGTCCAAAGTCAATAATAAGAAATATATTAAAAATAGCAAGAAATGTTTGTCCCACGTATACTATAAACTAATGCAAGCCCAAAGCCAACACAATGTTGCATTTACCTTCCATCCCCCAGTTTCCAGCTACAAGCAGATTTTAGCTCAGGTTCATTATTCATTCATTCACTCAGTAAATGTTCATTGAGCATCTACTATGCTCCATGTTCAGGCACTTTGCTAGATTGTGGGGCTCTAACAACAAAACGCACATTTCACCTCACCCCCAAAAAACTGTCATACTCTCTGCCACAGTTCCCCAAACCATAACACTCAACAAACTCGATTTTAGAACTATGAGAATCAGAGTACTTTTTATTAAATCACTTCTAACCGAGGATCCAAATTAACCACTCTGCTTAGATACCAGTATAGTGAGTGTAGCATTTTGTGTGTGTGTGTGTGTGTGTGTGTGTGTGTGTGTGTGTGTGTGTAGCATATGCATATGTGTGTGCAGATGTGCACACTATATGTGCACATGCAGACAGGCCATAGGAGAATGGCCCACTCCACTGGTCATCAGCATATTTCCTTGTCATGGAATCTCTGCTCTGAACCCAGAACTGCAGTTTTCAGGAAGCCTGGCAATTCTCTGGTCTCTGCTCTCCACAGAACTGGGCTTACAAGCATTTGTGAGCATGCCCAGTTGTTGAATGCGGAGGATGGAACCAAGATCTCAGACCCTCATACTTTGCACAGGAAGCGTTCTTCTCCACTGAACCATCTTCCCAGCTCCCGAGTGTGCACATTATAACACATTCTCTTACATATTTATTGTTGTTTGCATGCATATTTTTCCCCATCAAGAGATTTGCTCACAGTTATGAATGTTAACGACAGCCTATGGACAAGTGATCAAGTCTTGTCAGGTTATTTTCTTTTCCAATAGGCTTTGTCTCATTTCTCCTCCAAAGTCGTTACCTCGTGCCACGGGAGAAAGAGATAAATTCGATACTTTGCTTTCCCCTTCAAGCCTATTAAATTATCTACACAACACACAAAACCTGGTGAGACAGACACCTACCTCGCTGGCAGCAAAGAAGGCGTTGTTTGCCTCAACCATGTTCATGTAGTTATTATTTCCGAACTGAAAGAAAACATTGTTTTATGTTAATGGAGAACAGAATAAGGAAATTGCTTGTTGACTAACGCTGGAAGGGAGGCCGGCGGGAGGGTGGTTTCATGGATCGAATGGGAACTATGTCAGGTTTCCAAGCACGACTCTACCATCAGCTAGTTCCCCCAGAAAAATAAAGCAAGGGGTTAAGCTAACTCGATAATTCTAGAAAAGAGTTTTGTTTCTCTCCCAGACTCACAGTGAAGGGAGACAATTACAAACAGTCACGAGTGTGTGCTGTTTGTTGAACTGGTATTTGTCAGAGGTCAGAAGAGAAGGAGTTGCCAACAAAATGGCCTTGACGTATTTGAAAGCATGATGGGATTTTTATACCTTTCTTGGCGAGAACAGATGTCGCAAGTGTGGGTCGGTTAAAAGTGTGAATTAAAGGGAATAAAATTCAATTCCCAGGACTCAAATTCTATTTTTCTGGAGAATGGGGCGTGGCCTGAATATAAATAAATAAGACGAAAGAATATTTTTAAAAGCTCCACACAGAGCTTAAAACCATATCTAGACCCATTAGAGCTGCTGAAAGCAGGGATATTTAATCTCTCAATGTAACATTAAGTGCAAAGAGGTTTTAAAAAAATAAGCAGGATCCTATGAACACAGCAATTTTTCATTCCCTAATACAATAGCCCATTCATATCATCACAAATAAGACTGTATCAGCATTTCAGACTTAAGCTCTTTACTTCTAGGGACCTGTTATCAAAATGTAAAACTTGGATTTGAGCAGAAATGTATTTTCAGGTTCAAATGGTCTAGGCAGGCACATTTTGTTGCTTGAAACATTCTGTTATCAGTCTGGCACTATGGGAAGGCTCGGTGGGCATAATTATCTGGAACTGTGTAATTTTCATGATGCTTAAATGGAAAAAGAATGTCTTTTTATTATGTATATTATTCCTTTCTTTGACTGCATCAAATGAAGCACAGGTTTGGTCCTCAAGGGGTAAGATGTATTATAGTTATTCTCTAATATAAATAAAGCTAGCAATTACTTAAAGCAAAAGGTATAATTTTCTCAAGAGATAGATAGGTAAATGGACAGTTGGATAGGTAAATGGATGGATGGACAGACAGAGATAGAAATCGGTACACAGTCGGATACGCAGATACACCCATAGATTAATAGAAGAAATAAATAGAAAGACACAGATACCTAGATAGGAAACCCACATAATCCTCCACTCAATACAGATCACCATTTATTTCTAGGGGTTCTCAGCCCCTCTGCACCGGAGGAAGCAGGATTGTTGCACTGCACTCTATCCTGTCAGGGATGCAGGAACGAAGCAGGATTTAGAGGCAGGACTCCAGCCACTCCAGAGGGCTGTTTTGGTCACAAGAGCGAACCTTCAGCCTTAATGGATACCTCAACACAGGGGGAACCATCGGACAACCGTGGTCGGTGGTGGGTACCACCATGAGGATTCCTGAAAGGTGCATTTGTTAGCTCTTAAAGAAAACCTTTAGTTGGTTAGTCTCCAGGCACAGGATAACAAAAATGTGCACGGGGGTACACTCATGCATAGACGCACCCATTTCCTCCGGTTTTCTGGTGTTAAAATATGCAAGAAAAAAATCGTAAGTCTGCGGTTGTGCAAGTTTTGGTGAATGGACGTTAGAATCAAAATTTCAGGTATATAATCAAATATAGTGTCTACACATCCTGTGTTCCAATCCGATCCCCTCCAGCTGTCTGACAGCCAGTATCGTATCACTTTAACGTTATTTAAATGTCGGTTTTGTTAGGGAATTAGAAATCCATTGAAGGCAAAGAGCTCATTATCAGAGTGTATTTTTTAAGATTAAACTCACTTATTATCTAATAGCACCTAAAACAACAAAGAAAAATAAAATGGCTATTAAACGAAGGGCCTAAACAATTCAAAAAAAAAAAAAACCAAATTAAGCTCAGAGTGAAATAAGAACTGGGTTAGAAATCCTCTTCTGAACAGTTAGTATGCGAATGTAATTACTGAAGAAACTACAGCTAATCAGCTGTGAATTGTATCCATTAATTAGTATTTGCCCTGGAGAAATGAGAAAAGTCAGTAACAACGTTGGCACCGCGGAGAGGAGCTGACGCGCTGAGTCTTGTCAAGCAGGTGGCTCCAGCGGTCCACGTAATTTGCAAAGCTCTCACCTGGAGGAGCACGCTGGAATTACAAAGCACTCCTTGCGCATCTCTTGTATCTGCATAAGGCCTTAATTAATGGCTTTTAATTTGGAAACGCTTGGCAATCAGGAGGGAACAGTTATAAATCATTTCAAACAGAAGCAAAGGTTTCTATTCTACCTGGGGTAGGTATGTCACCCCCTGTTCAAAGGGGGCTAGAGATTTTGATTTCTGGGAGGTCATTGTCTTTCTCCTGCATAGGAGCTGAAAACCTGCAGGCTGGGTAGGGCAGTCAGGTAAAATAGAGGGTTCCCAGTTAAATTTGACATTAAAAATTATTTATTTATATATTTCAGAGAGAGAAAGAGATGAGAGAGAGAGAGAGAGAGAGAGAGAGAGAGAGAGAATGGGTGCACCACCAGGATCTCCAGCCACTGCAAATAAACTCCAGACACACATGCAACACCTCCTGCGTCTGGCTTCACATGGAAACTGAGGAATAGAACTCAGGTCCTTCTGCTTTGCAGGCAAACACCTTAACTGCTGAGCCATCTCGCCAACCCTAAATTTGACTTTTAAATAAGTAGCTTAAAAGTGTCTAAGTAGGGGCTGGCTCCGTGGTTAAGGTGCTTTCTGCAAAGCCTAATGACCTTGGTTCATTTCCCCAGTATCCATGTAAAGCCAGATGCACAAAGTGGTGCATGAATCTGGAGTCTGTTTGTAATGGCACTATGCCCTGGCATGCCCGTTCTCACTCTCCACCTTTTTCAATATATATATATATATATATATATATATATATATATATATATATATATATACATATATATATGTATATATATAAGATTTATTTATTAACAAGCAGAGGAATACAGACAGACACACACACAGAGAATGGGTGCACCAGGGCCTCCAGCCACTGCAAACGAACTCCAGACACATGCGCCACTTTGTGCATCTGGCTTTTGTGGGTACTGGGGAATTGAACCTGGGTCATGAGGCTCTGGAGGCCAGCACCTTAACCACTTAGCCATCTCTCCAGCCCAATAAAAGTATTTTTTAAATGTCTAAGTATATCCCATGTACTGTATGGGATATACTTGCACTACAAATATTAATCTTAATCTGAGACCCAAATTAATTGGGTGTAGTGTGTTCTGCGTTTGGTGTCTCTAGCCAGCCTAGTAGTTAGACTCCTTGGAAGGAAAGCAATAGCACTTTCCACTTGAGTATTTCTCTCTCCTTTGGCTAGCTTCATTTTGCTTCCGTTTTTATTTGTTTTTATTTGTGATAGCGTCTTGTCAGTAGTCCAGACTAACCTCAGACCAGACTCACAGTCCTCCTGCCTCCTGAGTGCTGAGATTATGGGCCTGTACTGCCATTTCTTATTTTCATTTTAAAATATGACCTATGAACCCTGCTGCAGTTGCTTGGTATTACGATCTGACGCTGAGAGAAAGGGTGCTCCTTTCGGGTAGATTGCTAATAGCATGACGACCACAATGAACCTTCAGTGAATTGTACATAACACAATGCATGCTCTAGGAGAAAGTGACGATGTAAACCACCCCCTAGGTCCAGGAGAAAGGGGCCTTAACTGAGCGACCACAGCCACCCTCTGAGTTCCCAACACCTGGCATTTCAGAAGCACCCCAGTATTATTGACATGGAGAAGGCTGACCGTTTAAACCCAAGTTCACCATGATCACCTGCCATCATTTATTACATATTGATCATCAGCCAAGCCATGGAAGCACTCTGTATACACGACAGTGCCTCATTTTTGAAAGTGGGACTTAAACATAATCTATTTTCTTCAACCACCAGCGATATAGCATTGCTGTCACTCCTATTTTACACTGCAGGTGACTGAGGTGGCCAAGGATCAAGTCACCCACCCCAGAGGACAGAGTCAAACATGGCCAAACGATATCCCTCCAGCCTCGGGCTCTGCAGCCCTCAGATGCCAAGACCCACAACAGCCTGACTTTGTCACTTGGGGATCAAGTCAACATTGAAACTTGACTGTCATCTACTTATTTCATGCTGGAATAACCCAGAGGGTCTTTTAAGGGCCTCAAGTCTAAGACAATGTTCCTCTAAAGGGTTCCACAGTTCAGAGTGTGTGGGAAAGCTACAATGACTCCTTTGAGTTTAAAGGCTGAAGAAGTCTCACAATGAGTTCATTCTACAAACATGTGGCATTCGTGGTGAAGGCAAAGTGCTGGACACAGAAGACTTAATGGAGACAAAGATGAGGGTCCTCTGGAGATATTATTTTTTAATGGGAGGCAATACATAAACCAAGAAGAAAAAATGCCCTATGAATAACTTCCTCTTTCCACCCCCACCATGCCCACAAACTTTGGAAAATTTTCTCGTGAAGTCATTTATTGACAATTGTGTCCCCCCCCATAATCCCTCTTATAAAAGCTAGTAACCTCATGTTTACACAGTGGCAAAACGTGTACCTTTTAGAAATCAACTAAAAATGTCTCGAATCATCCAGCCTGTTTTTGCCTTACTTTGGCCAATTTCCAAGTTTTTGAGATGTTAAACTCCACGGACATTTCTTCAAAGATACCCCCTCAAATCAGTTATATAGGGATCATCTAAGCAATCTCAGAAACCAAAACAAGATAAATAAACTAGATGGATGAGGTGAAGCATTAATTACTCGAAAGGCAAGTGAGACAACCATTCCTAGTGTGGTAAAAGGAGCCAATCTACGTGGGCAAGGGTCAGCACCAGCCAGCGTGCTTGACCTTCCCGAGGTGTGCTAGTGGTGACAGGTACTTTTCCACTGTGATAGGCTCCAATCGATGTGATCCCCAAAGATATCATCGCCAATGACATCACCATAAAGAAGCAAATTACACCGAATGCAGGCTTGTGTCTACATAGCTTCATACGCGAACGTCTCCATTGTGCTTGGAGGTACATTTGCATTAGCCGCTTGATGAGTTATTACAGCTTCAGCAAATACCATTTATGAAGGACATCAATTAAAAAGGAGCAGTGTGAGACTTTGTAGAGCTGTATTAATGACCATCATGCTCATAGCCTGACCATGTGAATTGCCAAAGTAAATTAATTTGTAGCTTGTTAAATCTGGCTTGTCCAGCAAAAGGCTTGGAAGAACATCGAACAACAGAGACAAAACCCCATCTGTAATCACAAGATGCATACTTCAACTTGGGAAGTCCACACGCCATCATGTGTACCCAAATGATTTGGACACCCACGTTCGGAACTGCACAGACTTCTAATAAAGCGCCATCCGCAACAGGATTGAAAACAGCTAAATGGCACACACTTAATCCCAACAAAAGACAATCCTTCAAATTCTCCTTTCTGTTTTCCCAGTAGGTTTGTTAACAGACACCATCTGATTGGATGCCTCTCCACAGACAGCTGTCAAGTTACTTATACAAGACAAACTGTGTCATTATGGATCAAGGGTACCAGCCTCATCAGGACACTGCTAACTGTCCCCTGGAATAGAATGGGTGCTATGTCACTGTTCTCATTTCCGGTTTTTTGTTGCTGTTTTTTTTTTTTTTTTTTTTTTTTGAGGTAGGGTCTTACTGTAGCCCAGGCTGACCTGGAATTCAGTCTGTAGTCTCAGGGTGGCCTTGAACTCACGGCCATCCTCCTACCTCTGCGTCCTGAGAGCTGGGATTACCCATTTCTGTGGTAACTCCTTTCAAGACAGAAGGCCCCCAGAGGTAGAATCAAGGCCAACATGGCAAACGGTAACAGTACTGCTACACACCATGTTCAGATCTGAAGAAGTCTGAAGGAACAAGGAATGACTGGTGAAGACCCTAAGGGTGGGGGGACACAAGTAACCTAGAAATGGAACACTACAAACAGATGGTCCCCAACATACAATGATGTTGTGACTTCAATGGAAACCGTCTGGAGTTCTAAATGTCAATCTCTCCTCACACGAGGTGGTAGGAGACAGTCCTGCAGTGGGAGGCACAGGCCACAGATGGTGAGGAAAGTGGAACCCCCATCTAGGACATATGACATTCAACACTTAATTATAAGGTTGGCTTTGTACTGAGTGATTTCTCCCACAGCTGACAGTGTGTTCTTATTACTTAAATTTCTTGTCATGGTGACCAATTTTCCTGAGAGAATAACTCACAGTTTTATGGAGGACAGGGTGTGGCACAGCTGAACAGTTCACATTATGATGGCCAGAAAACAGAGAGAGACTGCAAGGAGCCATACCCTCTCAGTGACATCTAGGCCCCACCCCCTACAGTTCCCAGACCCTCCCAAAATAGCACCACCAGCTGGGGACTAGGCATGCAAAACTTGATTCCGGGAGAGAGGGGACATTTCATGTTCAAACCCTAACCAAGTTTAAGGTATGCCAGACTAAACTGTGGTGTCTGGTAGGTTGGGTATTATAACTATATTCTCACCTTAGGATATTTTCTTTTTTTTATTGTCCATAATGAGTTACAACATCTAGTGGGCAAACAATGAGTTATTATCCCCAATTCCCCACTGTCCCCCCCCATCCCCAATCTGTGGATAACCTCCTCCCATGGGTCGTCTGGATCAGTCCTTGTGACAGGGGACCATGGATAGCCTAGTATTCAGCCAGGTTCTCCTGGCCCAAGTGTGTTGTTACTGATGGGTGCCATACCTCTGGATAGTCTCCCCCACCACGGCTCTTACAATCTTTCCGCCCCCTCTTCCGCTCAGTTCCCTGAGTCGTGGTGGATGAGTATTAAGGCTGCTTTAAGGTTGTGAGCTTAGGGGGTCTTTGTGTTGAAAATCGTTGGGTTTCTGTCTCACTGGCTTATCCTGTGTTGATTTAATGGCTGTGGCTGTGGGCCCCTTGTTCATCCCGTCATTCTCTGCGGGGTTCCATATGGATCCTCCATGGTATTTCAATAGTTTCAATTTGAATATCTTACTATATTCAAATGGTGCTATTTTGACTTATATTTTCAAAGTGGGAAATGTTATCAAGCATCGTGTCAAAGGGCATGTACATATATGTATCTATGTTCACACAATGAATGTTAACAATGTATATTCAAGTACATACGTGTGCAGAGAACCACACATAGATGCCTACATAGAGACACACATGCACTCATACACACATGCCTTTTTACGTGTTCAAATCTCCCAGACGTCCTTTACTGAACACTGGACACCATGAGGACTCACATATGCAACTGTCTACTTGGGTGTCAACAGGTACCTCACACACATGTCCGTAACTAAAACCCCTTCTCCGCCAGCCTACTCGGCAGTCTTCCAGTTGACTTTGATGGGAACCACCTCGGTACCAGTGCCTTGGTACCTCAGACTGTCATTCTACTTTCTTAAAGATAGGTTCCCATATATCCCAGGCTGGCCTTGAACTCACTATGTAACTGAAAATGTTTGATCTTCTAATCCCTCTGCCTCTACCTCCCACGTGCTGGGATGATAGGCCTGTGCCACCAAACCTCATCTATGTGGTCTGAGGATTAAACTTAGGGCTTCATGCATGCTCCAGGCAAGCACTCTACCAAGTGACCTACATCCCTAGCCCGATTCTTTTATTTTTATTTTTTGCTAATTTATTTATTTGCAGGCACAGAGAGAGAATGGATGTGCCAGGGCCTCCAGTCACTGCAAGCAAACTTTAGACACATGTGTCACTTTGTGCAACTGGCTTTGCATGGGTACTGGGGAATCAAACCTGGGTCATTAGGCTTTGCAAGCAAATGCCTTAACAACTAAGCCATCTCTCCAGCCCCCACCCCCGCCAATATCCCAATTCTTGAATCCACTTTTTCTCTCTTGCCCCTGTCAAACTGTCAGGAGATTTTTGTGGCTAGTCCCACCACCTTCAAAATACCCAGCCCTGTGAACCACCAGAATCTCCAGGACAGCTGCAGGAGCCTCTAAGAAAGTCCCCTACTCCCCCAAATTCCCAAGAGATGATACTCAGCACACAGACACAGAGACCCTGGCCACCCCTGCACAACTTTCCTCTAGCATCCCATTGGCTAAGCGACACACACACACACACACACACACACACACACACGCACACCACTCCCTTGCAGTGGCTCCTGCTCTGCTCTATCTTGCTGTCATTCGTCCTGGTCAGGCTATTTCAGGAAGGAAGGAACAGCCACCTTGTTCCTTCAACACCCCAGACACATGCCTACCCCAGGACCTTGGCACTGACTGTTTCTTCAGCCTGACCATTGTCCCTCAAAAGTGCCCATGACTAATTCATGCCTCCCTTTCTGAGCCTCAAATGTCACTTGCCTACTGACTAGCCTATCAAATTTTTATGCAGGTTCTTCCTCTGCCTCCAAAATTCTCAGTCCTTTTTAAAAATTTTTTCGTTTTTTTTTTGGATTAAATATTTTATTGATTTATTTGAGAGAGAGAGAGAGAGAGAGAAAGAGAGAATGGGCACACCATGGTCTCCAGCCACTGCAAATGAACTCCAGACACATGTGCCCTCTTGTGCATCTGGCTTTATATGGGCACTGGGGAATCGAACTCTAGTTCTTCTGCATTGCAGGCAAACACCTTAACCGCTAAGCCATCTCTTCAGCCCAATTTTTTTGTTTCTTGAGGTAGGGTCTCATGCTCCAGCCCAGAATGACCTGGAATTCACTATGTAGTCTCAGGGTGATCCTCCCTAGGGCTGGGGTTAGAGGCATGTGCCACCACAGTCGTTCTTTCCTCATTAATTCTTCCTAAAGCACACGATACAGTTACTGTCTGTCCTCAACTACTCCAGTGTAAATTCAGCCAGGATGAGAATTGTTGCTTTTGTTTGTTTTGTGTGTTACATCGATGCCCCATTGCCACAAAGAAGGATGTTTGTTAAGTCTGTACTGAATAATGAACAAGAATTCCAGGGTGTGAAGGAACAACCACAGAGGACTTTCCCCAAGCCCATCAGGGCACAGTATAAACTCTTGAAGTTCAAGTGGACACGAAAAGCCAAGTAGCAGCACTATTATTGCTCCCTGCACTGAATCTATGGACAGAAATCAGGAAGAGGGCTGGAGAGACAGCTCAGTGGTTAAGGTGTTTGCCTATAAAGCAGAAGGACCTGAGTCCAAGTCCCCAGTACCCATGTAAAGCCATATGTACAAAGTGGCACATGCATCTGGAGTTTGTTTTCAGTGTTAGAGGCCCTGGCACACTCTTCTCTCTCTCTCTCCCTCCCTCCCTCTCTCTCTGTCTCTCAAACAAATAAATACAATGTTTTTTTAAAGCAGGAAGAGGGAACACACATATATATTCTAATAAAATATTGTAAACCCTAGAGACACCCATCTGGGAAAAGGCTTTGTTCCTGAAAAGGCACTATGTGGTTGGGTAGGGGATGCTAACTCCACACATGCTGTAGTCCAGGAGGGTAACTAGAGTTGATAATGATTGTTTCCAAGTAACTAGCATGTTCCCAACACAAAGAAATGGTAACTGTCATGCCATTCACCCTGACTCCATCATTCACGGTGTAGGACAGTATCACACCACACTCTAGAACATGTACCATTGCTCTGAACCCATTAAAAATAAAAGTGCAGATGTTAAACATAAGAAAAGAATGCACTTCACTTTTGGTATAAAAAGTTCAGAGGTCTAGGTGGGTGGGGTGGGTTGTTAGTCATGGGTACCTTGGGTGTCTGAATACACTCTGGCCCCCAGAGAAGAAAAAAATCAACTGTGTGATGTCAAAGGGGGTACAGGATTCATCTAGTTAGATAGCTGAATATTTTTTCTAATTTAAAATATCCTGTTCTTAAGTAATGCTTTCAAGTCTCAATCGGCCTTTGTCAAAGTGTTGGGCCAAGGACCAAAGAACGAGCAGGTCTTTGTTCAAAATGCACACTGCTGGATCCCCACCTGGAATTTATGAATCTCAAGGTACTGGGGCTATAACATCAAATTTGGTTAACTTGTTTGTTTGTTTGTTTGTTTATTTGCAAGGTGTGATGGTTAGGTTTTGTTGTCAACTTGATCTTTTTAATTATCTTGGGTAGGTGTCTGAGGATGTTTACAGGAAGGCAGCCTCTCAGCAAGGGGCAGAATGTAAAGAAGCTCAAAGAAGCTGGAAGTAAACATCCTTTCCTGTGTGGGCCATGCAGGAAGAAAATTCCAGAGACTCAGGAAGCCATTAAGTCTGGGATAGGGTTGTAAGACCCCACCCTAAGGTTATATAAAGGGGAAGAAATTCTCTCCTTGCCCTCCTGCCTGTTTGCTGTTCTGTGTGTTGTATTGGTGATGGGTTTTTCTCTCTGCCCAGACCTGTGAAAGAGGGCCAGCCTCTTTTGCTGTTACAGAACTTCCTCTCAATCTGTAGTTTCAATAAATATTTCCTCCCCCAAATTGTGCCTGGTTTGAAGATTCATCCCAGTGGTGTGTGGCTGACTGCGACACAAGGGGATAAGAGAATGAGAGAATGGGCGCTCCAGGGTCTCTAGCCACTGCAAAGGAACTCCAGATGCATGTGCTACTTTATACATCTGGTTTTATGTGGGTACTGGGAAATTGAAGCCGGGTTGTTAGGTTTTGCAGGCAAGTGCCTTAACCTCTGAGCCATCTTCTCCAGACTTTATTTATTTATTTATTTATAATCAGCTTTTAAGGAAATGCATAGCATGTTTATGTTTGAGAAGTCCCAGCCTAGTTCACTTTACACTAATGTGATGGAAATTCCTTTCTTAAACTATCCCTCTCCCTCTGTCTCTGTCTCTGTCTCTGTCTCTCTCAGACAAGGTCTCATTATGAGTGCATACTGACATCAAACTCACAATTCTCTTGCCTCAGCCTCCTGAATGCTGGAATTGCCATTGTGCTCCATCACACCTGACTTTAAATGAACTTTTCTAGGCACCTGGAATGATCTTTGGAAAGTGCTTGTGTACCACACACCCTTACACTCTTTTGCTTTTAGCAGTAACGCCTTAGCTCCGCTGTCTACAATCCGTCTTCTCACCTCTCTCACTCATAGGAGAATGTCTTTGTGAGGTGACCACCCATCTCCCTCTCTTCTCTTCATTACTGGGAAGAAGGCCAGAGCATCCCACACTGTGTCTAGGAGGGAATGTAAGTTTCACTGTTGGACTTTTAACAAGTTCTGTGGGCCCACACAAGTAACAACAAAGCCTAAACATATGGACTCGAGTCGAACACACAGGCCTTCAGATTCTCATGCTCTGGACACATTTGAGCGTGTGAATTGTGTGACCATCTGGATGAGTTGAAAGTGACAAGAAAAAATAAGAGATTTGTTTAATATCAGATCACACACACAGAGAGAGAGAAAGAGAGAGAGAGAAAGAGAGAGAGAGAGAGAGAGAGAGAGAGAGAGAGAGAGAGAGAGACCAAGGGAGCTAAAATGGAGCAATCTTGGAATGGCCCCCAATTCTGGCCACTATTCCCAGAAGAGGAAAGGGGTGAGTAGATTCTTTAAGCACACGCTAATTAAAAAGCCAACAGAAATACATATGCTGTGTGAGCACAACGTTTGCATCATGATCATTTATCTCCTGCCGTGACCTGAGACAAGCCTTGCCAACATTCAACTGAGTGTATCTGGGAAATGTTTCTACGTCTCTTCTGAGACAGATAAGGAGAAGTGACGGGCTCATGCATAGAGTCCTAACGGCACCAGCAGTCAGTGAGCCTTGCAGAAACCAGAACACACCACGCCTGTCAGTTGCACAGACCGCTACAGCTCATGGGACAGTATAGGGGGCACTTTCTACTGAAGACCTCCTTGGCTTCCTGTGGTATTTGGAGTAAATTGTCATTCTTTTCCAGGGTGACAAGTCTCTACACAATCTGGCTACAGAAACCAACTCCAAAACCTCCTAAGAGAGACTGCTCTTGCCAAAAGGCTTTAGGTACAAGGTCCTTTCCCTGGGCCACTCTATCAGCTGTTCTTGCCTGGACCACTCACCCCTCTTAGTTTATGTAGGCTTCTAGCCAAGATCTTCTCACTAGGGAGGCTTCCCCAGATCAGCTCGATAAAATGATAGACACCCCTCAATGCTCCTCCTGGTCTTGTGTTGTTTCGTGGGAGACACGAGGCCACTTATCACAGGTTGACTTTTCAGGAAGATTCCACAGTGATCACAGATTCCTTGGGGTCAGTGATATCTCTTGTGGCCATTAGACAAGGTGCTCGGCATAGCGCATGTGTGAATATATGAGTCAATGAGTGACCCGGAGAGATCCCAGTTCAAATCTCAGCTCTGCCATGTTAAGCTGGATATTATCAGGTAAACTGTGTCCTGTTACCTCTCTGAACCTGTTTCCTCATTTCTAGAGAAGAAAGGGCAGTGCCCTGTGGGAGTGACCCGTGTAAGAAGAAGCCAGGCAGTGCAAAGGGTCTTGGGACAAAGAAGTCACTGACAATGAGAAACTTGGGTAGGAAGAAATGCAGTAATCTGGAAAAATGGAAACACTCTTTAAAATATTATAAGCCTGTTACATTAAAGGTAGATGAGGTAGGGAGATAGCTCAGTGGATACAGTGCTTGCTCTGTAAGCTGGGGAACTGGAACTCAGACCCACAGCTCCCACATAAAGCTAGGCGGTGGGGCAGGCCACCTGTAATCCCAGCCCTTGCCCAGGAGCAAATAGACTAGCTAGGTTAGCCAAATCAGTGAGCTCCTGGTTTAGGTGTGAGATCCTGTCTCCGCAAACAAGATAGGAGATAGCGAGAAAGGCACCCAACATCAACCCCTGACCTCCACATGCACAAGCACACATACACATATAACATGAATGCACACATACAAACTCATACACACACAAACACACAATCTCATACACACACAAACACATATACATACACATACACACAAACACACATATACACACACCACATACACACACACAGACATACACACACATACACACACAAACTCATACACACACATATACACATAAACACATACACACAAGCATACACACACATACACACAAACACACATATACACACACACCACATGCACACATACACACACAAATGCATATACACACACAAACACATACATACACACATATGCACACATACACACAAACTCATACACACACATACACAGAAACACACATATACACACAAACACACACATATGAACATGAATACACACATATATACACACACAAACACATACACACAAATGCACATATACACACAAACACACATATACACATATATACACACACAAACACACATACATACACAGACACATTAAACATATAAAAGACAAAGGCATAGATGTTTGAGTTCAAAATGAGTTGTATGCTACCCACAGAGCACTCATGGGAAAGCATTACTACCTGGTAGGTGCTTCCCTAGGGATATATGCAAGGTTCTCTCCCTAGAAAGTGAGCAGTCAGAAACCTTATCTTGAGGGATGAGTAGGGACTTGAGGAAATAAGAGGACAGTGACACATGGGAAGAGAAATCTACTTGGAACATAGGAGGGGGTGGGGTAGGCCAAGAAATGGGACAGCTTGTAAGACAGCAGAAGCTTGGGGCCAGGCTCACACTGTGGGAAGTTTGCTTAAATACACTCAGGGATCAAAGGAGACCCGCGCCTGTGTGTAGGTGAGGCAAAGACTGAACACGGGGAGAAAGCCCTGCATGAGCAACAGAAGACAGCCTGCAGTGGATTATTTCCAGAAGAGGACAGGAATGCACCTCTTGGTGGCGCAGCTGTAACCACCGCATTCAGGAGGCTGAGGCAGGACTGCCAGTACAAACCCAGCCTGGGCTACAGAGCAAGACCCCATCTTAACAAGGAAAAAAAAAAGAGAGGGGGGAGTTACATCTGTTCTGATCGTCTTCTATGGAGCCTGGCAAACATGTCAGCAACTTCTTATTCAATGACCGAAAATTACAAGAGAAATATGCATGGTCTCTTTGGTTTCTGTGACAATTCCTGTCGTGACAGCAAAACGTGGTCCTTAGTCCTGAAGGAAAAGGGATTTATTTTGTCTGATAGCATTAGAAGAACCAAAATACTCCTTTTGTTTTATCCAAAAGATATGATATTTGCATGGAAGTTTCTAGTAGTCTTAGCATAACCCTTGGCTTTGGAAAGGGTGATGAGCCACGATCTAGTATCACTGGAAGGAATGACAAGTCCGCTTTCATCTGCCATGGGCACATTGGGTAAAATCTGTTGATGATAAGTGTTTCCGCTAAAGCGTGCAGTAGGAATCACCTTCAAGGATGCTCAGAAAATGGTTCCTTGGGGCTGGAGAGATTGCTCAGTGGTTAAGGCACTTGTCTGCAAAGCCTAATGGGCTGGGTTTGATTCCCCAGTATCCACATGAAGCCTGATGCACAGAGTGACACGTGCATCTGTATTTCTTTTGCAGTGGCTAGAGGCCCTGGCAGGGTCATATTCTCTCTCTTTCTCTCTCTCTCTTTCTCTCTCTCTCTCTCTCTGCAAATTAATTAATAAATTAAAATTTTTGGGCATGGTGGCACACACCTTTAATCCCAGCACTTGCGAGGCAGAGGTAGGAGGATTCCTGAGAGTTTGAGGCCACCCTGAGACTACATAGTAAATTCCAGGTCAGCCTGGGCGAAAGCAAGACCCTATTTTTAAAAAATGAATCAATAAAAATTAAAAATTAAATTTAAAAATGCCTCCTTGGAAAAGTTATCCATCATACCACCATTCTCACTCTTGACGGGACTGAATTCTTCTCCTGAAAGCTCCAGGGCATCCTATATATCACTCTATACTGTCTTTTAAAACCATCTATTTCACTGTCTGTCTCTCTACTCAACTTCTCGGGGGCAGAGACTGTGCCCACCAGGGCCAGGCATCCAGAAAGTCCCCAGTTGAGGATGCCCCTGCCTCTGGCTCAGCCCCAGGGGTCTTGCAGCTAACTGGCCACTCCAGAGTGCTTAGAGATACATTCCTAAGTCGTTTATGATTCCCCCGTTTTCATGAAATGTTGAGTATGAGTCAGTGCACAGCAAAGTCAGGTGAGCCACTGCTATTATGATTTTCCAGAGCCTTAGGATAAAATCGAAAGGAAAACTCACAAGATATAATCTGAATTTTTTTCCTTTACTGTCAGACTTTGTAGCTCTCGATGCAGTCCAATGATTTAGGACCTTTGAGACTTTCTGCTGAAAACTAACTGAGGTCTCTAATGACATGCCACATTTATACTGAATACCCTTGGTAAGACTCCAGGGTATTACTTCCTATACACTATGAAACATATATATATATATATATATATATATATATATATATATATATATATATATATATATATATGTATATATATATATATAATTTCCCAACAAACTAAGTAAAATGTTCCACCACATTTTAAAAAAATATTTTATTTATTTATGAGAGAGAGAGAGAGAGAGAGAGAGAGAGAGAGAGAGAGAGAGAGGCACAGAGAGAGAATGGGCACACCAGGGCCTCCAGACACCCTTTTGTGCATCTGGCTTTATATGGGCACTGGGGGATTGAACTCTGGTCCTTCTGCTTTGCAGGCAAATGCCTTAACCACTAAGCCATCTCTTCAGCCCTCCACCGCATTTTTAAATGAAAGTCTATTAACTAATTCCAAAATTTCTTCAGTTCAGTCACCAAACTTCTGCCAAACACTGATACAAAATGCATGTTCTCATTTGTAATCCTTCTAGTTACGACTGAGTGTAGATCCACACCAGACATCATCTTCTATTGTGTCCCGTTCTTTGATCTCTACAATAGGAGATACAATGCTCTCCAACCATAGTTGGGTTCAATTACCTAAAGCAAATATGCTAACACAGAGATAACACTATGGATATAAATATATAGATCTGAGATTCTCAACCAGGGGCAATTCTATTCCCTAGAGGAAGTGGGATGTGAGATCATAACATCAGGACTGAGGAATGGGTCCATCATACAGAAGGGTAGGGACCAAGGGTGCTACCAAACAGTCTCCAACGCCTGGGTCTGCCTCCACAACAGAAAACCATCCTGTCCACAATGTCCAAGAAGCCCAGAATATAGACTGAACCATACACTAAGCATAATAAAAGATTAGAATATCTAAAAAATTTAAGTATTACAGCACCATTGCTCCTACACTCCCCATGCAGGCATGGTGCTGGTACCCCCACATAAAAGATTACTGACTCCGTCGAGGTGTGCACGTATTTCAAATATTTATTAATGAGTTCATTATTAGCTGTGAACCTTCTCTGCATGTAAATACTCTGCTGGGTTTTGTTTTTCTTCCTGCTGAGAGAAAGTCGAGGCACAGAAACGGTTTAACACGTTCCTCCATGGCTAACATTTTGAAAAAGATCAATAAGCCTATACATTCTTCCTGAAGTATTAGAAAGGACTCACTGTGTTCATTTTCCAGTCTTAATCATATTTGATAAGCCAAACTAAAGCTTGCTTCTGTGAGCAATCACCAATGAATAGCTCATAAGCATGTATCCCAGGGAATGATGGACAATCACTTCACCCCAACGGGATTGTCTGAGGTCTCAAAATGTCTATTAATTCCCATCTATCATCTTGCTAAGTTACTTGCTCAGAAACTGTAAGTATTTAGGCAACGACAGGTACCTCTGATCACAGAGACACGCGAACTCTGTTTTACTGCACAGTAACAGAGCGCTTTTGCTCACACAGCAAGAATTCCTTGATTACAAACATTTTTCTATGATTTTATGATGACTCAAATTCTGTAGGGACAACTATTTACCAGATGGGCGATGGTAGAGAGCTCATTTCTTCTCTATATTTCACCAGTGATGTTTCTCTATAATCTTTCAGTTGGGAAGGGCTCACATGAAGCTTAAAACCCACTTCTGATTCAGTCATTGGAAAGGCAGGTGAAAACCACACTGCTCTCCACCAACTATTCCAAAATCTCTGAGTTAAGATTTTATAGCTTATATTTATTTCAAGAGGATGATTTTTTATGTAAGGTATCCTTTAATTAGTTTATGAGCTAGTGATTTCTTAAACATCGCCATAAAATACAATCTCTTCCAAGTAGGGCCATGGGCTTTCATCCTATAGACAAATAATGGAGTTGTCAAGATGTCTGTGCTAATCTGGTACCCGGCTCAGACTTTTTATTCAGCATTTTATATAAAAAGTCATGAATTTAAGTATTTCTAAGGAAGTGAGACATTTTCTTCTTGGGGTCCTAGTGGTTGTACACAAAGGCCCTTGAGATTACCTTCACATTTCCTTATATGAATTAAAGGCTGTGGTTAGACAGTGATGTGTAAGCAGCTCTTCTTAGATCACAGATCAAGTTTGTTTTTGCCACAGCAAAAACCCAATTCGAATCCAGAAGAGTGACTCAACTGTACTGAAGCAAATTATCTTAAGTCGTCAATGCAAAAGTGATCAGAGAGATGAGGAACAGTTGTAAACTTCACAGAGCAATTACGAAGGTCTCCTGGCCAGCCTACGTGTGTACTAAAAGACATCAGTACTTTCTATGAATTTATTAGCCCTCTTTACCTGCCTCAGTAATGGAGGAAGAAAGTCCACTTAGAAAACAAAGGTAACTGCTTGGTTCTGAAGTAAAATGTCAGCACCTGATTTACAAAGATCCTATGCAAAGTGGCACATTACCATGATATTGTTTATTCCTAACAAATTCTTTTTCTTTCTGGACTAGTGGTAGCATATATATAACACCGAGGAAAAATTGCTGCACATTCCACAGTGCTAGTTAATAACCGAGGGGAAAAGTAGAAGCCATCGATAAAGCCAACCTATAAGTTTCTTTGGCCCTAATAAAAATAAGTAAGAGGTATGACTTTTTTT
>PVHP010011357.1:0-45365 GCA_004024765.1 Zapus hudsonius | reverse complement strand
TATATATATATATATATATATATATATATATATATATGTCAGATATTTATATATTTATATATAACCATGTGTTTAGAAATATATACATGCATTAGAATGAATCCATAGTTTAAAGATTACAAAGATTCCTGTATTTGGGTGAAAATACATCCCTATCCGTAACAGTTATTTTTCTCCTTTGCCATGTTTTCATGTAGTATAGGTTCTATCCTTGTCCCTATGGGGGTCTGTACTCAGCACAGCAGTCAGAATATTTTTTAAAAGGTAAACCAAATCATTTGAAGGTTCTCCTCAGTACCCTGCTTTGACCCTGTGCCTCAGAGTGGAAGTCCATCTTCACAATGGTCCTCAGAGCCTCTATCTTCTCATGACATCATTTTCTGCTACTCTGCTTTTGCTTTAGTCATCTTCTGATTTGTTCCTTAGGTGCCAGGCACACTTATGACTTTGCATAGTGTTTCCTTTTTCCTTTTTTTAGAACATTCTTCCTTAAGAGACCTACACTCTCTTTCCCTCAGCTCCTTCTAGTCTTTCTCAAAACTCATCTGCTCAATAATAATGATTACCATGAGCATCCTCTCTAACACTACAGCATCCCGTCCCTGCACTCTACTCACAGAGACAATCCAATTATTCTTAACTGTTCTCATTTACATAGACCTATCACCTTTTAAGATAATAAACTTTACTGGCTATAAGGCACTATCAATTGTGTTATGATATGCCATCAACTTTGACATTGTGATCTCAGGACATTAAGGTGTAAAGTGCATGTACCTTAGGATCATTGAGATGTGGGTAGCAGGTGAGGCTTCTCTGGGAGTATCATTTCCTTGCTCTTACAAAGAATTGCAACAGGATGGTGGGAGGGGAGTCAGGGTGGACTCCAACTTTTGACTCCTACTCACATTCATTTATTAAACTGGTCTTTCCTGGCAACTTACTTTTGCACAGGCATTGACAATACAGCAACAGAGAGGAAACAGATCTTAGGATGAACTGTAAATCTTGTAGGAAGTCTAACAATGAATCAGAAATTGAATTAAACTGTCGCCTACAGTAAGAACGATAGACTTCCAAAGGAGACCCAAACAAACTACCATCAAACACTCCCAAAGACAAAGGCATAGTAGACATGACTGTCCACTTTTTCTTTTCTTCCAACCTGTAAAAAAAATGGGGAAAAAGTCATACTGATACAAGAGGCACCAAATATCTATCCAACTAAAGTATTATCTCATTCTTTCAAGTCTTCATCATTGCTAAGAGCCTTCCATTTGTTAGAATTCTTCCTGCTACCCCAATTTTTTTATTTATGCCTTTCAATACATGGATTTAAAGCACAATTGGCCAGGACGAAGGTACATCAATCAATTAAAATGTACAATAAAACTACTACTTACATTCCACGAAAGGATAAAAATAACATTCAACAGTAGATGCCGATGTCCTCTTCTACATAATCTATAATGACACAATCAATAATGGGAACTTTGATTGACAAAATTAGTGAATACATTGCTTTTCGCTGATTTGAACATTATTAAAAGAACTTATTTTGTGCAATAATTTAATCTTATAATATTATAAAGAGATTCCCCACTCTCCCATCTACCCTGGGACTTGCATTGCTGGAGACGGGAGAGTGTCTTCAAAGAAGAGGAGAGAAAGGAAATATGGTTGTAGATATAGCCCATATGGTGATATCAGCACAAACTGGAAACAGATTTGCTGCTCAGGAAAAGGATGGAGACAGACATTCAGATTTCCTGAAACACACTGTAGAATTCTCAGGATCACAGACAAGACTGGATATGATTATGCAGAGAGAAAGGAACCCATGGAGAAAGGCAGACAAACATTTCCAGCAGTTTTGAAAAAATAAAGAGGGGATGGTGAGGTGAGAAGGCTGAGAAGGGAGGGAATGATGACGAATCTTGAGAGGTCACAGAGAAGACCACTGAAATCATTGTTAGCTGATTTTTCATTTTACCAGAACCGTGCCACTGGTGGGAGGTGGGAGAGGAGGGAGAACGGATGCTTTTGCTTATTCTAGGCAAGCAGGGACATAGCAAAATCCAAAAACCTGTTAAGATGTTTGGAAGGAATGAAGAAAAAGTGCAGCTGTGTGAAGAGACAAGCGAGTTGGGAAAGTCCTGATAGCATTTGAAGGTTGAAGCCAAGAAGCCAAGAAAATAGGCAGGTGCAATATAACCTTGAGTTGGAGAAGCAATGTCCTAGAACAGGTTTTACAAGACGTTTAGCATAAACACGTGAATGTATCTAGGTATAGCAGTGAGAAGTACCTGTAATCCCAACACTTGGGAGCTATAGCAAGAGCCTCATGACTAACAAATATAATATGTAACACATATGCAATCTATTCTTCATGATGGGAGGGAAGGAAGTGGACAAGTCAATCACAGATGGACTCAATGGTCTGTGAAATGAATGACTGGTAATATGCAAGAAATGGAAGAAAAGAAACTAAAAATACATAGTCCCAAATTGCTTCAAATTTCAGTCTTCCTGACCTAGATCTTTACTTTTTATACTCAAATAAAGGAATAGATTGATACAATATGAGTCAAACTGAGCCACATGTAGTTTAGCTTCAAAGACATTTTCTTTATTTTAATATATTTCTTTTTCTAATCATTAAGTGAGTCTTCATATTATATTAGGTTAAATGCAACTTTCATCTATTCTTCCAGGTTTTGAAACACATATATCAAGTTAATGTTTTAACTAAATATCACTGTCTCTCTGTTTGTTTCTTATGGACATCATTAGAATTACTGACATTAATTGTCATAGCAAAGGTTGTAAAAATTATTTGATAATTATTAAACACTTTTGTCCTTAAAATAGGCAAATGAATAACTATGTTCTATTTTTTAAAATTATCGCCTTACTTTAATGCACTCCTACATGACATGGATGATTACAACAAAATGCAAACAGAATAAAAAATTGATGGTAAATGACATTGAACAAAGAATATCAATGTTAGAGTTTCAAAATGACCATGATAAAGTATGCTCATTTGATTGAAAAAGATCTCAGCATCTGTTTGGCCAACGTTTCCATTTTATCAAATTCTTTTCCAGTCTCTTTAGCTCCCTTTGTGTGTAGTTCTTTGGAAAGTTATCAAGGGTCCAAGTGAAGATATGGAAATGTTAAAAATGTTTCACTTAATAGAAGATTTCTCAAAGACTTTGTTGACATAAAATTACTATATTAAGAGGAGAAAAAAATCAAAGAAGTAGGAGAGTAAAGTGTTTGAAGTAATCCAAAAACATTCTTCAAGTAACTTTGATAAAGTTACTAACCAACAAAACTTTGATTTATTTAATCCTGCACTGTGACTTGCAAAAGAATCCCTATTATGTCAAAATAAACACATAGATAATTGTAAAGTAGTTGTGGTTTGAATGTAGGATGTCCTCCATTGCCTCATGTGTTTGTGATTAAGGCTTACATTGAATCTCCTGCTGGTGGATCCTTTGGGAGGCGGAACCTTGTTGGAGGAGGTATGTTGCAGGGGGCAGACCTTATGGTTTGTTAGTGCAGTTCCGCTGGGGGTTCATAATGATCTCCATCTCTCTCCTGCCTCCTGGCTGCCATGAAGATATCCCTCCCCTAGTTGTCTACTCTTTCATGCTTTCCCTGCCATGATAAAAATATCCCCTCAAAACTGTAAGCCAGAAATATACCCTTGCCTTTCATTAGCTGCCTCTGGTCAGGTGTCTCATTCCAGTAACTAGAAGGTAACTGCTGTATGGTGTGTCTATGGGTGATGGGGTTAAAATGGACAACGGGCTACTTTCAGTGCAGCATTAGGTCAGAAGGGAGCTGTCCTATGGCAGACTGAGCCACCATACCCAACCAGTTCCAGGTCTAGAGGGTGCCACTCTCCCCACTGATCCACGCTCCATTCTTACTACATAGCTACATAGGCATTTGTTCTGATGATTGTCATGATGTGGTTGACAATCTTTCCACCGGCTTACAGGGATTGGGACCCCATTCTAGCAAGAAGAAGAAAAAAGGCAAAAGAAAGAAATCACTGGATATGGTCACTGAGTCTATTTCTCTAAGACATGCAATCAGCCAGTATGTTTTGCAAGGGTGAATGGGTAAAGAAATCAGTAATGAAATATTATTCATCCATAAAGAGATCCTATCATTTACAATAGTGTGATGAACTGTGTGAATAGGCCAGGCACGGAAAGACAAGTACCACATGCTCTTGCTCATTTTGAAGCAAAAAAAATAATCAGTCTCCTAGAAGGCAGTAGAATAATGGTTACTAGAGAGTGGGAAGGGGAGGGGGAGGAGCAGAGACGTTGGACAACAGATACTAAATGCAGTTAGGAAGGAAAATTATGTCTTGTGTCCTAGAGCACAGCAGATAACTATAGTCTCTAACAATTGATGATACATGTCAAAATAACTCAGAGTCAGAAGGTGCCCCACACATAAAAATGATGAATGCTCAGAGAAATGTGAATGTTACTTGCTTTGATTTGGTTTCACATCATATTCACATATCAAATTATTACACTCCATAAACATATGCAAATGTTATATGTTGATTTAAAAACACATACACAAAAAATTTTAAAAGATGTTTCCAGAGCCTGCTCAGCAACTTTCCAATGCCATGCCGAAAGGGAGGTTGGGAAACTGAATCTTTGAGCTTCTCAACTTTGCTGGAAAGGTATGCAAGGTGGAAGTGGGGTGTGAAGGACCTTCTAGGGTGCCTCATGCTCAGGCACAGTGTTTTCACAACATTTGCATATTGTCGATGATTGGTCTGTCTTCTGAGATACTGACACATGCAGATTTGTTCCAGCTTTAGCCTCACCTCAACTTGTGATATGTATTATTGGTCAACTAGTACAGTTTTCCTTGATTGAAACCTTGTTCATTCCTCTAGGATAAACTTCACAAAAGTGAGATACAGAATACATTCTTAAACATGTGCAACACCCACATGGTCAGGGTGATCAATCTTAGTAAACACTGCACTTCTTTAAAAAGAAACAATGTTATCACAGCCATCAGAGTGCCTTATGTTTGTATCATTCCATTGTCTAAAGTTATACAGACCCTGTAATTGATATGTAAGTGAATGGCTTAGAGAGCTATTGTGACTGGGAAAATCAGAAGACCTTGGAAATGTAGAATATGTTTCATTTTTTTTTTAGCCTTGAGACTGGCTGCTTGCAAAGCATCACAAAAGACTATCCTGGGGCTGGCGAGATGACTCAGTGAGGAAGAGCACTTGTTACACAAGCATGAGGACCTGAGTGTGATCTCCAGCACTCAGATAAACAGTTGGGTATGGTCACATATGCCTGTAACCTCGGTGAGGGGACAGAGACTGGAGGATCACTGGAGTCTGCTGGTCAGCCAGTGTGGTTGAAAGATGGATGCTCCAGCTGCGTTCAGTGAGAGATTCCATCTCAAGGAAACATTGTGGAAGAACAACAGAAGACATATGACCTTCTTCTCTGCCCTCCACATTTGCACACACACACACACACACACACACACACACACACACACTCACTCACTCACTCACTCACACACTCACACATGCATGTGTGATGGTCCAGTTGGGATTCTCTCATGCTGTCAGTAGTTAGGTAAAGGCAGACCTTAGAAATTAGAGTTCAAATTAGGATGGAATTTTTTTGTTGTTTTCATTTTTATATTTGTGTGTGTATGCATGTTTGTTGCATGTGAGAGGGTGGGTTCACATGTGTCAAGGCATGCATGTGGAGGTCAGAGAACAACTTTCAGGTCAGTCCTCACCTTTCCACCCTCTGATGCAGTGATGCAGGGTTTCTCTCTCTGGATATGGCTCTGCGTTTTTGTTTTTTTGTTTTTTTTTTTTTTTTGCTGTGCTCACTGAGAGTGTCCTGGAAATGCCCTGTGTCACCAGCATGCTGGAATTACAAAACCCTGCTATAGCCTGCAGTTTTTTTATATATAGGGTCTGGGGAGGATTGAACTCAGGTACTCAGGCTTGAGCTGTGATTACTTTATCCACTGAGTCATCTCCCTAGACCCTAGGCTAAGATTTCCAATAGGCTAAGAGGTGCTTGCAAGGCATATAGGTAAGTATTTTTCCACCCACACTTCATGTAGCTGCTAGAGATGACCAGAAATATCATTCTACTTTAAAATTATACTTAAGTCAAAAGAAAGGATCCCTGGTAGAGCCATAGTGATGGTTTAGCTTTAGTAACAATAGCTTATCTAAAACAGAGTGGATGCATACACATCCACACCATGAGCACGAGGAGTCTACAGACAGAAAGTCTGCACAGAAAGGTAAGCCAGCTGTCTGGTTTCACAAAGACAGTGCTCTGGCCTACTTCTCTTCACGTTTCAAGTGCTACTTCCCTTTTTTCTCTTTTCCAGCTCTGAGGGAACCATGCTGTTAGCATGGCTCTGCCTCTGGTCCTTTGCACTGGCTGACCGACCTCTCCACCTCTAGAGTTTCACGTGCTGCTGTCTCTCATTTTCCTTGAATCTCTGCTCTTTAATTCTACTCCTGTGCTTTAGACTCCACGACCATTTCTAAAGCTTATCTCTTATTTAAATCTGTGAGACTTGGACAGCTAATGCATGGTGGGTTCCTGAGTTTCTTAAGTTCTCTCAGCCCTGGTTTCTTCAGCTCTAAAATAGAACCATGGACACAGGCCCTGTATGGTGACAAAAAAGACACACATGTGGGTAAGCAGGTGTGTGCGCAGGTGTGTGTGTGTGTGCATGCACATATGCGTTTACACTGAGTGCTGGTAAATATTTAACCCCTGGATTTACAAAAAGAAAGAAAAATAAGAAGAGAGAAAAGAAAAGGGAATTCCTGATGTCATTATATAGTATTTTTTCACACAAACAGTATAGATGTAAATAACTAAGAATGTATAGAAAAGTAAAATGTAGTAAATGATAAAATGGCCAGTTTTAAGTGATCCTTTTTTGTTTTCTAATAAGACATTGTTGTATGTCTACATGATTTAATAGTAGCTAGAAAGTATTAAGCTCTACCCAGGACATGTGTGTATCTTATTTATAGGAAACAAAAGTCAGAATATTTGCTTTGTTTTCTTTAAAGACATATTAGTTAAATAAAAATCAACTTTGTTGAGTTTGACTTTATACAAGTGAAGAGTAATAGTAACATAATCACAGCACCATAGCATAATGGTATAAGTTTAGAAACAGTTTAGAAAATCTAAGCCATATTAAACTAAGAATCACAAAGAAATTTCAACCAAGGAATTATGGGAATGTTTCTTGTGTAGGATTGTAATGATGAACATTTAGTCACCATAGACACATGTTTATCAGAGCACATCCTTACGATATCACCGACCTAGGGAAAGGGTGATCAGAGCACATGCTGATGACATTACAGACCCAGGACAAGGTGTATCAGAGCACATCTTTATGACACTGGAGATGCAGGCAGGCTTTTGATAGGGATCAAGGTGCTTTCCTTCCATATCACCAGCCACTTCCTAAGTTGCTTGGCCCTCAGCTATATGACAACTCCAGAAGGAAACAGAATCAGTACAATGAGGAAAGACCCTGAGGTGTTCTCGTCCACATAAATGCTACTCCAGAAGGGAGGGTCTATGAAAGGCATGCATAGTTGGTGGATGCAGTGCAGACAAAGATGGATCCCTTTGCTAAAACTTCATCTCTGTTCACATCCAACCTTCAGTCCCACCTTCTGGGAAATCCTAAAAGTCATTGCTAGCTGAGCTTATTGAAAGTTCTCCATGTGCCATTTGGGCTGAATGAATCAAGCGTTTGTGGGTCTGCTCTGGCTGCCATGCGGATGACCCTTGGTGGCTGCAACACATCTTTATGTTTCCGGAAGATCTCACTTTGGTGTGCTGTCACTCATCCTTTGTGAAACACTGTATGTGATAGAAGTCATACCTAATTCTCAAGTCCTGGTCCAAGGACGTGACATTTTTGCTTGCTTTTACTGCCAAGGCTGTATTTCCTAGGGACAGATGGTTATCAAACTGCCTTTATTTCACTGTGTGCACCACATGCCCTCACAATTCCAAGGGAAACACTGTACTCTTGAAAGGTGACAGTACTTGTCCTTTAAGTTTAAAAGCTCTCTTAACTCTCAAGTCTTTCCAGGGAAAAGGTTTCCATGCAGACATTCTTTTCAGGTTTTTCCTCAAACATGGCTTACATGGAATTTTTACTTCCCATTAGTAGTTTAGTGATAACGTCACGATCACTGCAATGCAGATTTTTTGGAAACTTGGCACGTTTTGCTAGTTAGTGGATGTGGTTGGTGTACAATTAGATACCCTTTCCTGGGTCCATATACAGTGGTTGGTAAAGGAAAGACCAGGAGGTCTTAGAGAAAGCAAAGTGTCTCCTGATATCCTCCAAGACAAGACAAAAGAATTCCATGTTCAATTACCTAAAGACATTGGTAAAAAGTCACTTCTGAGCAACATATGGGCTGCCATCAGTAAAAAAAAAAATTACCCTAGTAGTGATACCCCAAACACTAAAGATCCATCTCCCACACATATTTGCAAAAAGATGCAGGTGCAAGTCAGCAAACAGGCCTTTCCCTACCTGAGATGCAAGCAATGAACTGCACCAGTTGGAAGATGTTGAAGGAACAATGGGCTTAGGAGCCCCATTCCCCAGGATATTTCCCCCTCAACTCCTAAACAGAAAGACAGGAGAGGACCCATCACTTGCTGAAGTAAAGCAAATGATACCCAAAAATCTTTCTCTTTTAGTTATGGTATTGTATTTGAAGTTCCTTCCCATAGCCAAATTCCTTAGCTCAAGATTCTGAAAATCATAGTTAGGATTCCAGCTTCACTGGGGCAGAAGACATATTGCATCACTGTTATATCATCTTGATTAATAAATAGATCACTTCTGTTTGCCTGTAAGAGCACATGGAGAGAAAGGGGACATTGAACAGGTGGCTTTTTATGTTGGGCAATAGCAGAGAAAGACAGAAAGAAGAGGGGGACCTATTCCAGGAGTGACCAAGGATGGGAGTGTGGGAACACTGAACACAGGAAGAACGACTCTAAAGTAAACCACCCTACCAAGAGTAGTAATATTCACTGTTTAATCTTGAATCAGAAACAAGAAAAGTGAGAAAGAATTTCTACAAACCAGCTCTCTAGGAAACACCTCAATCCCTGCCACCTCTGCTCACTGGTCTTTGACATTTCTCTCTCAACACTGTGAATTGATTCCCAAAGCAGTGGGATATGGTCTTCATCCTCTCTGGTCTCCCTGCAGTAATGGAAGTGGATGGGAAGCATCCAGGATTCCCATGATCTTCCTTCTCCTCTTGGTTTTATGCAGATTAACTTTTAGTCCCTTGAATCCAACCCTTATTAGCGCCATTATTTCTGCCTTCTTTTCTTACTGCATGGTGTGTTCCTTCACTGGTTTTTGCAACCCACTTGTAGATGACATAAAAACTTAACTTTTGAACATATACTCTAAAATCCAAACTTCCTGGATAGATACAACATGGTTCCTTTGGACAGGTCACTTCTGCAGCTGACCCCTTGGATTTCCTCTCAGACCTGCTCCATAATCTCCTCTTTTAGTAAAAATAGTGAAAAGTCCACCACTTACCCAATCACTTAAGGAAGAACCTTGGGAATCATTTTGGGTCCCTGGCTTTCCAATGCAGATCATCAGGGTAAGTATGTGCTCTCTCATATCACACCATCTTCCACCACTTCTCACATGTGGAACTTGTAACTGCCAGACTGTATACCTCTCTCAAGTTTCCTTACGACCATCAAGTTCTTTCTTTCCCACATATACTATAGGCTAGGCTCTCACTGAGAGCGGCAAAGCATTTAGGCACCAATGATCTATCAACCTTTGAAAAATATGGCTTCAACAGCTCCCAGATGGTAGCCTGTGTTGTGCTGGGAGACCCTACATGAGCTGCCAGGGGAAATTGTCCAAGGATATTCAGAGACAGCAGGGGACATTGCTATACAACACCTACCGATGGCCTGAGAATGCAGAGGACACTGATATATGCCAGAGACCAGCAAGCCAAGATGTGCAATAGTGGCATTTAACCTAGGTGGGTAATCAATGACTTGCTGATTAGCTAAGAGATCCATCCACTCAGTGGCTGGAATTGGGATCCAAGGCAAACTCTGATGGAGACCAAGAACCTGGACTCCAAGGGGAAACCCCCACTAACCAGAGACCTACAGAGATTTTACACCCATCAGAATCTCACCAAATTAACAATGTGTGTCTCATTTAACCTATACTCATCTCACTGTTGAAGATTAAGTTTGAGTTTTTCAGAAGGCAGCAAGAACCATAGACAACCCAATTCCACCCACAGCACCTGAGATGATGGTTGACACCCAGGCAGGAGATGAACCACTCCTAACTCATCATCTAGATCCCAAATGAAGCTTTGAGGAAATGGCAAGATGAGCAAGTCAGATAAGCTATGAAAGGGTAATGGCGACAGACACCTAAGATACTTACGTATCTTACATTGTCCTAGGCAGAAATCCAGAGACTCTTAAGAACTCAAAAGCAAAACAGACTTAAATCTCACCCAGCATGGTTCAGGGAATTTTGTGGAAGAGGGGGCAGGGAGGAGGAAATGGGGGTTCATTGTTCATACAATGTTTCTAATTGTTAACAATAAAGATATATATATATATATATATATATATATATATATATATATATATATATATATATATATATATATATATATATATATATGTACACACATATATATGGCTTTAAACAGGATATTGATGTCTGAGACAAACTACTATGATCCCTTTGCAGAAATTTGCTTTATATCTAAGGCTTATGGGCAGGTAATAAGGCAAACAAAGAGCCACGAGCATTATCAAGACAATGGTCTGAACATCTCCCATTGCCTGGATCACACCTCCAAGATTACACAGAGGCTGCCGACTATGTGCACTTCGTGCTAGAAGATGCATCCAAGGGAAACCTCATTTATAAAGTCCATACTTTCTGGACTTCCTTTGAGTTTCTCCTTGATCTTGTGTCTTTCGTTTTTTAAAATATTTTATTTATTCATTTCTGAAGCAGAGAGAGAGATTGAGAGAGAGAAAGAGAGAGAGAGAGAGAGAGAGAGAGAGAGAGAGAGAGAGAGAGAGAGAGAGAGAGATACCAGGGCCACCACCTGTGGGGCTGGCTTATGTGGGTACTGGGAAATTGAACCCGGGGCACTGGAGGCAAGTGCCTTATCCGCTGAGCCATCTCAGCGTCTTTCTTTTTGAAACAGGATCTTTCCATGTAGCTCTTCTGGTATTCAAATATGTTGCCCTGTTTGGCCTCAAGGTCACAGCAATCCTTCTACCTTAGCTTCCTAAGTGCTAGGATTACAGAGGTTCACCACACACTAGACTACTCTCCCTTCTGGTCTTTCTATCTCATAACCTTTACCATATAGTTGCTTTTATTCAGCTCCTTTTCTCTACTATCAGATCCCAAGCACACTGTGAGGGGCAAGACTAGGCTGGATTGTTTTCCATCTCCACTGCACACAGTGACACTCTTCTTGATTATTCAGTGGATGAGCTCATAAATGAACTAACAATTTGAGAAAAAAATATTTCTGACAGCTTGTCATCAGCAAGGGAAATAAATATAGATGTGTTGAATACCTAAAGGCTGTGTTCCCAGTATATATCTTTCATTAAATGAAAACAAAAACAGAAACCATATCTGAGGGACAGGCGAGAAGAAACTTGGTGATTACAGTGAACAAATCCCCTGGTCCTAGACCCTTGATTAAAAACATGCTTCCTATAAGAAGTCACAGCAGTTCTATAACAGAGCTAAGATTCAGTGGCTTTTCACAAGTGCTATTTGTAGGAATTGTTAACATCCCAGTCCATGAACAATATAGAACTTATTTTTACATGAGAATATAACCAAGAATTTCTAAGAAACTTAAGTGAGACAGAAACTTCTGGTAGTCTCATTTTTGAACATTTTCAATTTAATATTCAAGATACATAAATGAAGGCAACCCTTTTGAGACCATTTAATAACTGACCTCAAAGCATAAAGCTCAGAGAAAAACATCTGACTAGAGAGCCACAGAATAAATTACCATTTCAGAGATGATTGGCACTGCATTTATATTTTACTACATGTTACATAGTAATCCTCAGCAGCAGACAGCAAAATTATGAGAGATACTCATAGGTTTCGGGAGATATAATTAACCTCAGATCAAGCTAAAGTTGGCACCTGATATCCTTCTAGGAATCAGGCAGTATGTGACTCAATCAAGATGCTGTCAGATGCTAACAGGCAGCAACTTAGACAAGGCTTGCTGGAGAAAAGAGACCCAGGCAAGCCTGTAGTATTGCATTAGCAGGCAACCCTAGAAATCTAGGAGGCACTATAGTTTGAATATGGGCAGTGTCCCCTAAAGGTCCAAAGGTTGAAAGCTAGATCCACACAAGAGGTAGGGCCTATTGGGAAGCCCTTAAGTCATTGGGGTTGTGTCCACAGAAGGAACTATTGAACCCTGACCAATCCTCTCTCGGCTTCATGGCTCAAGATACGAACTGTAAACTGGAGTCATTCATCCTTCAACTTGAACCAACTGAGTGATGAGCATATTAATAAACTTTTCTTTGTTTTATGTTAAGGTGTTTTGTTGTTGTATCTTTTGGAGGTAGTACTGGTGCTCAAACCCAGGACCCCAATCATGCTATACAAATGGTCTACCACTTAGCCACATCCTGGCTTCTTTACTTTTTCAGTATCCTATATCAGGTATTTCGTTGCAGTGACATGAAGCTAACATTGGAGAAAAGCTTTTATAACTATGATAGTGTCTTTTCAATTTCTCAGACCAATAAGGATGCCATTTTGTCCCATATTGGCAAAGCATTTACTAATGACTCCTTCTACCTCTCAGTCTTCATTAGAATTAATTTCATCCATCTATTCAATAATTGTTTATTAGACTATTAGCTCTGCCATGGATATGAAGCCAACTTCCTGGGGATAGGAACTAGATTCTGTACCTTGTGAAACTCACTGTTTGGTAGGAAATGAAAAACAAATTAGAAAACATATAAGAAATTCTGTAGAAAACATCAATGTGTGCTTTACAAAATAGTCTACGAGGAAGGCTCACTACACCAATAAGTTACTTGTAAGTCAGGGTGTCAAGAGAGCAGACTCAGGACAGAATGATCTCGAATTATGAGTTTCAAGGGAGAAGACATAAGAGTTGATAAAGAAAAACTATATATATACGATATATAAAAACTATATATAGAGATGTAGTTGCTGAATCTCTTTCCATGAATAATGAAGATTAAGAATAGAGAGGGCAATGTGGATAGGAAGTCTTTAAAGGAGAAATGTTGCTTAGAGAAGATAATCACCAGGTGAATTAGAAGTCTGATCAGAAAATTGTGGCATTGAAAGTGGTGCTTATGGTCGTAACAGATTCCCAAGGAAGGACCTTGCAACATTTTAGAGTTCAGGGCCTCAATGGGTTATGAAATTGTAATCTCCAAGAGTTAAGAATCAGGGGAGGGATGTTTATCTGTTTCAGGAAACTTGGTCATAAAGATATATTTGCAAAAAGTCATTTCATTTTTCTTTAAGATAACTGTTTCCAAACATGATTCCCATTTTTCTTTGTTCCTTCAAGTATCATAGAGTAATGAAAGAATCATGACTTCAACATTAGGTATTCCCTGGATGGCTTTTCTACTTCCTCCTATTATTTCTTCAGATCTTTTTATCCCATGAGATCAAATTCTCCCTCCTGCTGCCTGATTCACACTCAACACACAGTGACTACCACTCAGACTCTAACACCCAGAGGTTCTTTTTTTTTTTGGATCCAATCCTGGCTTCCATAGATACCCTCAGGTGCATATTAACTCATTAACAAGAACTACCCTGAGGTACTCATTTTCCAAGATGATCCCACCACTAAATGATGAGGTTATCCTAAAGAGGTCTGTCTCCAGGCAGATGAAAACAAGATTGGTGCCAGAAAACCCACAGGGAACAGTCACACGCTGACCAACAGTCTAAGCTCTAAGGACTGCACATAGTTTAATTACTGCATCTAAACCATATTGCTACAATTAATCATTTTTCTTAATAAATTGCTAAGTATTCTACTGGTAAATTGTCATAAAATAATAAATAGCATTTCCCTCCAGGAATTATTGAAATACCTTTAAAAATAAAATATTTCAAAATTCATCATGTCATAGAAAATTTGAACCTGAGAAGTTCAAATGAAACCTACTCATATCACTGTAAGAGCCCCTCATAAGAGTTGCCTTTCTTTTAGATACTGATCATGGAGAAAGGATGAATCAATCTCTCTCGTTCTCTCTCTCTCTCTCTCTCTCTCTCTCTCTCTCTCTCTCTCTCTCTCTCCATTTAGGAATGTCTGGTCCATAGTAGATGATGAATAAAATTTATAGAATGAAAGAATACAGCTTTCATAAAATTTTATAATCCATCTAAAAGTCTTTATGCTTTAAATTAAGGTAAAAAATGGAATACAAACTGCAAAAAAAATTTAAATGCAACAGTTCAGACAGTGATAAAATGAAAGAATTTCTCATTCCATATTGCTATTCCCTGGAAGAAACAGCTAAAATTCTGGAATGCAGGGCAGATACAAATGTAGAATTGTACATAATATAATAAATAATAATAATAATAAATAATAAATGTGGAATTGTACATAGCAGTAGTCTACATATTGCTTGGAAATTTTCATCATCCACTTAATATTCTTTAATACCTTTCCCATGTCAGAACAAATTAATTTCTTTCTTTACAAAGGCTTTGTAGGAATTGCCCTATGACTTAATCATTAAGCCAATCCACCTTTACAACGCAGCCATATTTTATGCTGTGCAAAGCATATGCATAGATGATTATCTAATAAACATTATTTCATTTCCCAACAAATACTAATTGGTCACCCAAATGTTTAGTAATAGACACAACTCTTGGGATTTAACTTCTTGCAAAACATCTAAGCTCTGTAGCTTCTGAGGATTTAGACATCACCAAAAGAGCTAGTTAGGTCTCTAACCTCAGAGTTCATGAACTACCAGAGGAGACAGAAAAACATGAAAACAAAAGTATTGTTGCAAATTTAAAGTTTTGCTATGAGAGGGAAGTAGAAAGGAAAAACCGAGGGCTGGAGAGATTGCTCAGTGGTTAAGGCACTTGCCTTTAGTGCCTAAGGCCCTGGGTTCAATTCCCCAGGTCCCACATAAGCCACACCCACAAGTTGGTGGCCCTGGTGTATTCTCTCTCTCTCTCTCTCTATATATATATATATATATATATATATCTATATCTATCTCTATCTCTCTGCTCGAAAATGAATAAATAAAACATTTTTAAAAAGAAAGGAAAAATCAAACAGTGTGGCTTGTATCAGGTATGCAGGTAGGTCCCTTATCCTGAAGAGTGAACACGAGCCAGGTTGCAAGAGAATGAGAAGAGAAACAGCAAAGACAAAGTCCCCAGTGAGCCACCTTGTTTCCAGAAAGCTCTAGGGCATTGAATGTGGCAAAAGTACAGAGAATAAAGGCCAAGGGTAGGCTAGAAGGATAGAAGGGGTAAATCTAGAAGGATGCTAAATGAAAAGTTTAAACTTTATTTAGTAGTTTATGGGGCTGAACTACTAAAGAGTTGTACGTGGGAGGGGGCATGACATAATTTGTATCTGTGTATCATCTAGCTAGCTAGCTGTGTGTGCATGGGTGCACATATACCACAGTGTGTATTTGGAAATCACAGGACAACTCTGAGGTGTCAGTTCTCACCTTCTATGACACACAATCTCTTGCCACTAAAATAAGTTGCCCGACTGCAAAGGAATATCAGCCTAGAGTGTTCTGGCTCCGCCCCCCATTGTTATAGGTCCCTTGGGGTCACAGATGCATGTACCACTCTGCACCCACTAGCTTTACGTGGGTGCTGGGGAACTGGACACAGTCTACCATGCTTTGCAAGCAAGCAACTTTAAAGGCTGAACTATCTCCCCAGCCCCGATTGACATTTTTTTAAAAATTTATTATCCATAATGAGTTACATTATTTAGTGGGCAAACCATGTGTTGTTATCCCGAATTCCCCACTTCCCCCCTTCCCCATCCCTGATCAGTTGTATATCCTCCTTCGAGTCCTTGTGGCAAGCCAAATGTGTTTGTGTTTTTCAGGATACAACGAGAGAGCTGTGGCCCATCTAACCTTACCAACCAACTGTAGGCCGATTGACATTTTTAAAGATATAATTCTCACTGCCATGGTGAAAACAGATGGGAAGCCCGAAGCATTGCAGAGTGTTACAAGATACAAGCAAGAGATGTGTCAGGCTTGGTCTAGAGTGGTTCCATAGAAAGGCATGAAAGAACAAAGATTAAGTTAAAGTTTGGATGGAGGTGGATTAAAGCAGCAGATGACATGGAAATTGTCAACAGACGTCTTCCGGACTGTGAGCAAGTAGGTGCGTGTGGTGGGATCACAGATGTTTGCTCTACTGTGCTCATCTTTAGTGTGGGTTCTGGGGATTCAAACTCAGGTATTCATGCTTGCACGGCCAAGTGCTTTATCCACTAATGCATCTCCCCAGCCTCCAGAAGAGCTGCATCCAGAACACACAACATGTCCATAGTATGCTTATAGCCTCACCGTGATTTTCGTATTCAATCCTGTCCCAGAAAGACTCACTGAGTCCTCTCTCTGTTTCTGGATGTCATGCTTTGAGAAAGGTACAATCTAAAATTCTACCATAGTGATAAAGTGCTTTTCTGATGTCACTAAATAGGAATTAATGAATATTTTTGTGGATATTAGCCTAAAATTGAGACTTCTTTGGAAGAAAGAGAGTAAAGAGATAGAGTTGAGCATGAAACCCAGAAAGAGATATCTGGACAGTTGACAAATGAAAGGTATTACAGATTTCATGGTCATAAATTTCTTATAAAGACATAAGGGTAGAGCTTATAAGAAAACAGCATTATCATAAAGTATGAGAATTCGTTGAAAAGATTAATCTGTCTTCTCTTTTCCTCCAGGGTCTTCAGGCTCAGGTTAACTGGTATTAGCTCTGGGCTAGACCAACAATCTGTATCTCTCTGAGTTCTATTTTCATAGAGATAACTTACCTTATCTGTTTCTCAATGACATTGCTAACACAGCCTGCTTGTCCAACCAAACCATATGAGTTTAGCTCCAAGCACAGAGTGAAAGGTCATTTTGCTTTTTCTTAAACTTTTGGTTTATGACAGAACTACTTCCAAAGAAAATATATCCATATTCATAACTACTTGCTGTGAAGCTTAACAATCTTTTGGAACTTCATATCTGCAGGAGAGCAAGAAGTATGCACTCAGAGAATTTGTACTTGAAGTAAGATTCATTTTGACAGAATGATAAATGTGGCCAAAAATTTTAAAAAAAGGTGTCACAGCAGCTCTAGTGCTTGAATTTATTTTACTCAGTTCACTGTGGCTCATTCTGTAGATTCACCTCCCTGCTACTCCACGAGTGACGAAATGAAATGACTGGCTATGATCTGAAAACCTTTACTCTCTGCCAGTCTATTCCTCAAGGAGTGAACCGAATTCTTGAACCAGCAAACTACTACAAACCTCTTTTCTTCTAAGAGGTTAAACCACATCACTGACTGAACTGGAACCTATAACATCATCCTAGACCAAGTCTGGGATTGCGTGGACAGAGACCACAGGAGCGATGAAAAGACAAGATGCACCACAAGTGAGGAGAGAAGGAAGTGAACATGAACCTCAGACACAGCGGGAGGAAGACTTCCTTCCAGCACTAGTTCAAGTAGGTAAAATAGAGTTTAATTATCCAATTAATCTTGTAAACTTATTATTACAGTAAGGTATGGAGTCAGTAAAAATGGAGGAATATGGACCAAGGTTTACTCTGGTCCCTATGGGGAAAAGAAGTAAAAAGGTTATATATAACTTGTTAAGAAAGTTTTTTAGTTCCTGGCTGAGAATACTTAAAATGGTCACTATCACCTTTCACTGTAAGCTGGAAAGAGAAACGGGACACAAGACAGAAATATTTACCTGTCATGGAGCTTAATAGTATGACACACACAGCAATATGTACCATAAATGTTATGTTTATATAAATACACATATATTATAAATATTCATCTCAAACACATTCATATAAATACATATTTATACATATTTAAGTTTTCTCTTCCAGTGAAGTTATTATATATATATATTTAAATGTATTAGGAAACTCTAAGAAGCTTTGTCTAAAAAGTTGTCATTTAAAAAGTCATTCCTAAAAGTCTTTTGTTGTTGCAGAAGTAAAAATTTAATATTTAATTATTTAAACTAATGTACAGTAACATTTAATCAAAATTTGCCAATAATATATTCATATATATTAGTATTTAGTATTTATTTTGCTAAAATGTTTACATTAAAATATAAATATATTGAAATCTATTATTACAGAACTATTTCATATGGATATTTATATATCCATAAATTCACTGTTTAAGCAGATAAACTTTTCTTGCCAGCTAGAAGAAAACTAAAATTTCTTTATCAGTTTTCATGATTTTTATATTCATTTTAATAAATGTGATACTTACAAGATTTATAATTCAACCTCTGAGTATATAATAAAACCTAACTGATTTAGACTGATAAGATAGGCTAATTTGAATTAAGGCAGTTCAATTTTTAATAGCTTGAGATAAATTAATATTAGTTCCACCTATATAAATAGATCAAGCTGAATGCCACCAGGTTGTCATGAAGAGAGGGTTCTGGGGACTTGTGTATGGCTACTGTGTGAAACTTCCAATCTCAGGAAGCAAGAGTGAGGGATGTCTCAAGCAAACAGGACAAAATGCCATCACCCCTAAGGGTGGCTACTTTCTCTTGATCTCTTGAATCCATTCTGAGAAGCCATACAAAAAGCTTCATAAGTCAGTCAGTTTAGAGGAGAATGAAGGAAAATAAATGCATATAAGCCAGGCATGGTGGCACATGCCTTTAGTCCTAGCACTGGGAACTTGAGGTAGGAAGATTACTGTAAGTTTAAGGCTAGCCTGGAATACACAGTGAGTTCCACATCAGCCTAGGCTGAGTGAGACCCTGCCTCAAAACAAACAAAAATTTGTGCCTTTGGACATGTGTGTGAGTGTTCATATGTGCGTGGTTGTGCACACATGTGTTTGGACATGCATGTGTGTGTTTCTATGTGTGCAGATGTGTGTGCATGTATGTGAGGTCAGAGGTTGGCTTTGGGTGTCTTTTTCAATCATTCTTCATCTTATTTTTGGAAACAGTGTCTCTCTCTGAACTGTAGTTCACTGATTTTGCTAGAAATGCTAGCCAGTGGGCTCTAGGTATCCCCCTTTCTCTTCCTCCCCAGTTGGGAATTCACAGTTAAGCACCAAGCACTTTACACACTGAGCCATCTCCTCAGCCCCCCAAAGCAAGAATCTTTAATAGGTTCTTGTTCCCAGAAAATGGTACATCATATCTGGGTACTGTCTTCTTGTGTGAGTAGTGGAATCTCATACAGCCTCATGTTTTGGACAGAAACAAGGGTAGCCTGGGGCAAGAGGCAAGAGACATATGGCACAGGCAGCATGTGATGTATACCCAGCTTGTATGGCTGGAGGCCATCCTGAGCTGGTGACCCCTGCAGTGGAAGAGATAAGTGAGGACAAGTGTCTCCAAAGGGCATATGGACAGTTCTCACTGTGTATCCTTTGCAGATTAATACTGGCGAGAGCAAGTGTGTACATGCATACAATCCGCAAAGGACTCCAGAAAGGATCACACTCGTTACCCACCAGATAAATGATAAATGAGGGAAAAGGAAAGAAACTTACATTTTGAAGTTTGATTATTTTGAATATGAATGTCTTTCCTATTCAAGTGTTAAATGATTTAAAAAATTAAGCCTTTGAAGAGAAAAAACATAAGCATATATATTATTTAAGCATATATATTTAAGCACATATATTAAATCATACAGAAGAAATACATAATCTTGGGAAGTAGAGAAACTGGGAGAGACAGAGAAGAGGGAGAGTTAGGAAATAGTACAATTGCTTTAATTCCCCATCTTTGTGGAGTCGGGCTAATGAGAGCCTCTCTATCAGTCAAGAAACAGAGATAAAGATACTGTATAAAACTAACTAGTCATCAACAGGAATAATGTGAAGAAAACGAGAGGGTTCCTTCTGCGCAGTCTGATATTTTAAGTATGTGAATGCAGGCATTATATTAAAATCACTATGAGTAAAAATTAAAGACAAAATTAGAATTTATAAACCATGCCTGTATTGCACTCTAAATACAGAACCACAAAGACATTGCACCAAAATTATCCAAAAACAAACACAAACATCATCATAAGACATGATTATATGAAGGGCACAAAAGCTTCCTGACAAGTTTAGAGACAAAGAACAAATGACAAAAATCAAGTGATTTAGTGCTTCTACTCACAATAGGCCAGTTATGAGCACAGCCTTGATGGTAATGGACAGGTGAATGAATGCTTAATGAAAATGTGGGACGTATTCAAAGTGGAGTTTTTGTCATAAAGGAGAAGGAAATTATGTCATTTGTAGAAAGATGGAAGGAACTGGAGTTTATCATGTTAAGCAAATAAGTCACACTAGAGACAATATTGCATATTTTCTCTCACACGTGGGATATAGATTATCTGCAAATATAAAAAATAGATGACAAATTAGATAGATAGATAATAGAGAGATAGAAACACACAATTCACACAAGGCATGGAAATAGAAGAGAGACAATTTGGGAAGGAGACCAGCAAGAGAGTGGGGTCAAAACAATGATAATGGTGGTGATTATAATTAATTTATATGATATACACACATGAAAATGTAATAATGAAGCCCATTATTGTATAAAGCGAATATAAGTTAATATTCTCTAAAAATCAAGGGCTGAAAGCTCAGCATACTTCCAGGGCTATAAAAGCAAATATTATATAAGAGCTTCTCATTTTAAAAATATGTTTACTGGAAATTAGCATCCAAAATTAACAGCTGTGGTTATCCAAAATGACAAAACTTTAACTGAAACCAATGACCACTTATTCCATCAAGCACAGCTGGAATCAACAATGTGTAAGAACCATCCAAGCACACATCTGAGGACCAGAAAGAAATCCTCCACCAGAGTATTTGTGAAACATCAGTTTTCCTGAAAAAGAAATAAGTAGTCCTCATATGAAAATGGGTTTCCAAAGTTTTAGAATGACTTACTAAAAGCAAATAGCAAAAAAAAAAAACAAGAAGGAAAAAAAAAAGAAGAAAGAAAAGAGTCTAAGGAAAACACAGCAGCCTTCTAAATAGCTCTTTGTTGAAATGCAAGAAATCAAATAAATGGTTGTTGGCAAAGCTGATGTAATCTAGCACCTGCAATTGATCTACATGGATTTTAAGTCAAACATGATGCAATTATATATCTGCCTTAAATCATCAACTGCAAGAGAAGAATCATTTCCCAGGGAAATGAAGCATTAAAATAAGTGAGAATACTTCAGCAAACAGTGAAATCCTATACGATCAAACATGTTCATTTGTGTCAACCCAGAAGTAAGATGCGGAAGCCTTTTCAAAACAAAAACAAAAAAAAATTTCTCTGTATCTGACATGTAAAGCACTGCATATCTGCTGGAGAAATTCAATTTCTTAATATTATAAAAATAAACAAAGGAAAGAACCATATAAGGAAACTCCATGTATTCAATTAAGCCTGGTGGTGGCCTCCTGGCCTCTTGCCACTAATAGGGTTCTACACAGACCAACAGCATCACCATCACCTGACAACTTGGAAAAAAGGCAGAAATCAGGCCCCCACCTAGAACTCTACTAAAATCCACATTTCCCCAAGAATTCCAGTGATTCTAGTGTTTATGAGGTTTGAGAAGCCCTGTCATGGTTTCTCGGTTTTCTCCTCAGAGTCACCTAACAGTACTCACATAAACTAGAAGAGATCCAAGAGCCTTCTCAGACTTGCTGAATTCCCAGCAACCCTCCATGTAGATATGATAAACAGTAATTTGAAAGTATACCTCAGACATTCTTTCAAATCCAACATGGAAGACAGAATACAACACACACACACACACACACACACACACACACACAAATACTCACATATATGTACGGTCACTCTGGAAAATTTTTGACAAAGTAATCAAGGCAATTCAAAGGGTAATCAATAGTATTTTTCACGAATTGCACTAGGACAACTAAATATCTACATGTAAGAGAATGAATTTGACCACCTCCACCTTATATCATCCATAAATCCAAACAAAAATATATCAAAAGATGCAAGAGCTAAAAAATCATAAAACTCTTAAGAATAGGTCAGAAATACATCTGAGTTAACTCACACTTGGCAATTTTTTAAACTGTATTACACTTACAAAACAAGGAATCAAAGAAAATTCAGATAAATTTCACTTTGTCACAATTTCAAGAGATCCCACTTTTGCACAAAGAACTGCAACAAAGAATCTAGAAAGAAGTATCTAATTACTTTTTTATTATCCTACAATAGAACAAGAGAAGATTGCAATAGAACAAGAGAGGATTGGTTTATTTGGCTCATGGGTTGAGAGGATACAGTCGTCGTAGAAGGGAAGGCACAGAGGCCCTGACTGCATGGTGGTGAGAGCATGTGACAGGTGCTTGTCATGTGGCCCTCGATAGGAAGCAACGAGTCACTGAAGCAGGGTTAGGCTATAAACCTCAAGACCCACCTCCTAGTGATCTGTTTCTTTCAACCTCACCCGTGTCCCAAAGGTTTCACAACTACTGCAAAAAGTGCCACCAGTTTGGGATCAAATACATGAGCCAAAACATTCAGCCTAATACCTCACAAGCTCATGGCCATTTCTAAGTCCCCAAAGTCTTAGTGTTCTAACCCTATTCAAAAGTCCAAGCCTAAGACTCAAGTTGATTTCTTAACTGTGAGCACCTATTAAAACACACACACACACACACACACACACACACACACACACACACACACACTAGGAATCAGAGCACAGCAAGCAAAGATCAAATCAAAGCAAGACTTAAACCCAGCACTGTTAAACACCACATCCTCTGGCTCCAATTCCAGCATCCTCTAGCTCATGGTGACATCATCTGGGCAAGAACAGAGTTGGGTATTCCGGTACATACAGCTCTACTGCCTGAGGCACAGGGTCTTGCCCTAAAGGTGCTATCCCTGTTTTCCCAGTATAGTGTGAAGTTTCTCTGTAATCATTCTAATGACTTTAAAAAATACTGTATCTTTGCTCATAACTCTAAATTCGTGAGTACTCTTCCTCACCAAACTGCAGATTTTAACACATCTTTCTGCACCACTTTTTGCTCTGAACTTGCACAATAAATCTCACTAAATGCAGCAAGCAATAACTAGGTTATTGCTTGAAGGCTATACTGTCTTGACATTTCCTTCAAACCAATTAGTCCATTACTTTGGACTTCAGCCTCACTTGAGTTTTGGAACATGGGCAATGCATAGCCAGATTCCTTAATAGAAAGTCAAATGAATGGGCTGTAGCCCATTTTTTAAGAGTCCTTAACTCTCCTCTGAAGTCTCCTAAGCCTGACCTCTATTGTGCACATTCCTTTTGACATTCTGGTATTCTGAACTCCCAAAAGAGTGGCCCATTAATCTCTGCAGAAAGGATTGTAGGGCTTTAGCTCATAGCCACAAACTCTTCCACACACCTCTTGTAAATCAGTTTCAAAGGCTGCAAAACTCGTGGTCAGGTTTATCAGAGCAATGGCTTCATTATTGGTGATTTTTTTTCCCATTAGTCACTTGCCTCAGCACTGTGATAAAGTACCTGAAAGAAGCAACTTATTTTGGCTCACAGCACCAAACAGTGGGTGCTTGATCTAACAAACCACTGCCTTGTGACAGTCACCTTGATCACAGATCACATCTGGACTTGTTCATATCTGAGAGGGCTAGAAACAGAGATAGACTATAAACTCCAAGACATTCTCCAGTGATCCACTTCCTCCAGTTAAGCTCCACTTCGTAATGGTTTCACAACCTCCTAAAATAGCAAAAACACCATTTTGGAACCAACGTTCAAACACATGAGCCTAAGTGATTAATTTTACATTCAAATCATAACAAGTATAGTACCCAAAATGTGACTCTGATAATTCAACAATAATATAAAAATAAGCAATTTAAACATGGAAAACATTTTCACAGAAGTAGCATTATTTATAATAGCCAAAATGTGAAAAGGATTCATATGTCCATTGATGATGACTGGAAAAACACAATGTGGTTCCTAACCATATAATGGAAATTATTCAGTCAAGGAAAAGGAATGAAGAACTTATACATGCTGCCAATGACTAGATATCAATTCTCTATAAAATATAAACTCCATTCATAAGAAATATTCAGTATAAATCTATCAGAATTCAAAAGTAGATCAGAGGTTGCTAGTTCCCAGGAGGAAGAGAGTGCTGAGTTTCTGGCGATGGGTATTGAACTTTTTTTTGGGGGGGTTACAATGTTTTAAAATTAGATAATGGTGTTGTTTGGGAGCTCTTCACAGTCAAAATCGAGTGCAGTTCTCATGAAACTCCTTTGTAATCAAACAGTTGCCATAACAGTATTACTAAACAGCACTGGAAAGTTAGGAAAGGTTTAATGACTAGATAAAGAGCTAAAACTCTGCACTTGTGTTACATCAGTATGGGGAGGGATTTTAACCCAAATCTGAGGCTCTAGCAGAAAAGGAGAATCCGTTCCATGCCTTCCTCAAATTCTTAATTCTGAAGCTGGTCACCAGCCAAAACTGACTCTGAAGTACATGCTAAAAAGTTCCCTGACAAACCTTAGGTGCATTCCACAAAACTAGCCATTGAGCCACCATCCCATAGCACACAACTAAGGCCCGAGTCCCATTTCCACACAATCTCTTCCTAAGATGTCCAGGTGAAAAACACATATAATTCCTCTTGAAAATGTCCCTTGGACAAATGGGGGACAATGCTAATAAACTGTTGGCCTAGGGCTCCTACTGTCAATAGTGAAAGTCCATGGGACCTCATGCAGAGCACTTGTTTCCACCTGCCAATATTTTCATGCGTGTATTGTTCAGAGCCCAATCCTATGTCCCAAGGTTACAGGAAGCCTTAAATGAATGAAGTTTCTCATAGGTAGAAAAGAGGCATGCGACTTTCATGTGGGGGTCACTGATGTTGTCATCAGAGAGGCTGTGTGGGACAATTACCTGCATCCCAGTGATGCTGGAGCTCCTGCATCCTGGCTTTCTTTTTTCTCCCTTCAAGATGCAAGGCAGAGAGGTTCTTGTATCTTCCAAGGCCTATGTCCAAAGGAATGTCTTTGAGAAGCAATCTTGGGGAACCTGGAGCAGAATATCCATCCCCACCTCCCCTGTCCACAGTGCTCACAGCCCGCATTTCTGTTACTCTATTGTGGAGGTGTTTGTCATTTTGTGAGCTTTTCCCATCCAGAGTGAGTTTCCTCCTGTTTTCACTAAGTTCGCTCCAACTCTTCATCAGTATCCTCAACCCTAAAGTTGTGATGCTTATGGGATGTGGTATCAATTTATCAATAACCCAATTCTATAGAGGCACACTGAAAACCATGCATCGTACCTGAAATATGTTAACAACTATTATCATATATTAATTTCCTCCTGCTGCTGGAACAGGTCCCAAACTTAGTGAATTAGAACACAAATATATCATTTCACAGGCCTAGAGATCAGAAGTCTGAAATGTCTTATGAGCCCAAACCAAAAGGGTGGGAAGCAACAGGTCTTCCAAAGCCCCAAAGGGAGTCGGTATTTTCTTGACTGTGGCCGCTTCCTGTCTTCATTAAACTTCTCTCTTGCTTGAGTCTCCTAACTCCTTGTAGTTTGCCATTTGTGCACCCCATTGATTCTCCTGTCTCCACTCTTCCACAGGACTGGGGGTAAAGATGTGGAGATTTGAACTCAGGATATCTCAGGCCTGCTCAGTCCCTCATGCTTACCCAGACAGCACAATTAGGTGACAAACCATCTTGTTATCCCAGGGACATTATTCTAAATGCACTACTTTAAAACTTCAATATTCTAGGTTCTTCTGTTTCTCTGTTTCTAATACTGTGCCATTTCCGCCTGTCTTTTAAAAGTGCCTTTAGTTTCAGAGTTTGGCAAATATTTCACGTTGGCAAGATTGTGGAGCACCCAGCCCACCTTGCTAAATGGAGTGTAAGTTAGCATCTTGAAGAGCAATTTGAAAACATTTTATAAAGTGCAACAGGCACTTTGGACCCCAGATCCCTTTTATGCATACTTGAGAAACTGAGGTCCACATGGACACTTTCAGAAAAGTTTAAAGTGGTATTACTCATAGCTTAAAAAGGGTATAATCTTAAAAGTCTACTGGATAGGTATTATTCCCTATTCTTGCCCTAGAAGATATAGTAAGCCTGTATTTTCCAGGTTCTTTATGCAGTTAGTTTGGAGTCGTGTAACTAGATTTTGACCAATGCAAAAGAATTAAAACATCAAAAACAAAACAAAACAAAGGCATGAAATCCTGCATTCCAACGCAGCATCCAGCTGCATGAATGCAACAGGGAACCTAAGCAGAGCTAGAAAACTGCAGTGGTGGGGAGGGAAAAACCACTGCAATGCTGTCAGCACTGGACAGTACTCCAGGGCAGGCTTCTAGCCAGGAGCATCAGCCTTGAACTTCACACAAGCAAGAAATGATGTCTGAAGGTGAGTTTCAAATGTTTGCATTTAAGTGGTGTTGCTTACTCTCACTAGAAATTAGAAAAGTAGAGAATAGATAGAAAATAATCAAGGTGAGGGGTATGGTCAGTGAAAGTCTGCAGTAGTTTGAATGCAATGATGCCTGTAAGCTTGGAAGGTTGAGCACTTGGTCCCCAGCAAAGTGGTGCTATTTGGGAAGAATATGGAACTTTTAGGATGTGGAACTTCTCAGGAGGAGGTGTGTCAGTGAGGGGGAGCCTTTAGATATTATAGCCTGGACCTGCTTGCTGTTCTCTCTTCTGGTGCTTCCTTTCTGCTGATATAATGATGTGATTTGGACTTCCTGCTCCTGCCATGCTTTTCCAGCCATGATGGACTCTACCCTTTGGAACTGTAAGCCAAATTAAACCCATTCCCTTCCATAAGTTCCTTCTGGTTGGGAATTTTGTACCAGCAATTTTACTCAAAGGCTAACTGATACAAAGTAAATGAAACAGTCCATATGTGCCAGCATGAATGTGCATCATAAACATAGAATGATAAGCAAAACAAGTTGCAGCCTATGTATAATACAAAATAAAAGCCACATATTTTTCAAAACTGCTAGCACATAGGAAAGCAGAGAGAAATGTATGGAAATGATAAATCAAATCAAAGGAATGGGAGCTTAAGAAAAATGTTTGGCAGTACCTCAAAAAATTAAACAGAGAGCTAACATATGACCCACAACCTCCCTTCTAGATATACCCTCAACAAAATAGAAAGCATATGTTCACATGTTTGCATGGGTATTCATAGAATTCATAGAAGTACTATTCATAATTGCCAAAATAAAAGCACCACAGATGTCCATAAAGAGATTATGGAATAAACAAGATGTGAAATAATACTGAAATAGAAGAGCATTTATGCAAAGAAATGAAATGCTGAAATATGAATGAACCCTGCATACATTATGATGACAGAAGACAGTAAAAAAGCACAGATTGTATGTGCATATTAGTATAGAATATACAGAAGAGTAAGTTCATAAAGACATTAAGTAGATCCGTGATGGCCCAGGGTTGGGATCTGAGGGAGAGCCGGGGTAAAACAGGAACAACCTGCTATTGTTTTGTGTTGATGAAAATGTCTAACATTGACAGCAAAGAAAGTTGTACACATGCTGAGTATTCTTGGATTACATACTTCAATTATGTGGGATATGAATTAGGCTTCAGTAAACCTGCTATTTATAAAAGTGGTGATTATCTCAGCAGGGAGGGAAGTGCACTAAAGGCAACTCCATCAGTCAAACACCGTCTTATTCCAGACAGTGCGGACTCAGATGCTCACTGCATTGTTCTTTTTAACTTGTAGATGACATTTTATAGTAAATTATAAGTAAACCTGGAATGACATTTCATGTCAGCCCATCCCAGCACTTGGGATGCTGAGGTAGAAGGATCCCCACGAGTTTGAGGTACGCCAGAGCCCTGCCAGAGTGAGTTCCAGGTTAGCCAAGGATGGATGGAATGAGACCTTGCCTCAAAACAAGACAATACACAAAACCTCAGGATCAAAGGCCCTGGGGAGGGTAACAGTGGGGAAAGGCAGTTGGGTGGTGTTACTGAGCAACCAGTTAGAGAGTGAAGGTAGTGCTTCTCTGTCCTGATAATACAATATTCTGCCATGTTTTTGTCAGCCTAGTCATCATAACGACTCAGATGATAGCGTTTGGAGTAACTCTGTGTCATGGTTTGATCCAGGTGTCCCCCACAAACAAATGAATTCTGTTCTGATAGATGGATCCTCAGCTGATGGCAGTTTGGGTTTTACAACCTCAATGAAGCTGTGTTGTCAGGGGCAGGCTTATGGGGTTATAAGCCAGCTTCCCCTTGCCAGAGTTTGGCACACCTTCCTGCCGCTGTTTGCAGTGCTGTAGTGGAGGTGATGTCCACCCCTCTACTCATGCCATTGTTTTCGCTGCCAGGATGGAGTCTCCCCTCGAGTCTGTAAGCCTAATAAACCCATTCCTCTACAAGCCGCTTTTGCTTGGGTTCTTTCTGCGCAGCAACTAGAAAGCTGACCACAATACTCTGTGTTTAAGAAAATAAAAGAGAAAATAAGAACATGAAACTGGACCACCAGTAGCTGAGTCTACTAAATAACCAAACCAGGAAATAATTTTTACCTTTCACTGAAATTTAATTTCATCTGTACATAGCTGAAGCCTGGCTTTGTCTAATCTACCTTGAGCTTAAACATGGTACTAGTTCACTTTGTCAGGTGTGATCCTCCAATTTCAACAGTTTTAATTTGTGTGGGTTTTATTTCTCCCTGCCTCGTCTACCTTCTTTGTTTTGTCTCTTTCAGGGGGGCTTATCTCTTCCTACTTTTCCTTTGACTGAGCACAATTGTGCAAGATCTGTGTAGCTCTGAAACCCTGTCCACTCTAGTCTTTCAATCATCTGAAGCATCCTTGAATGCTCATGACTGGATTTCTTATTTATATTTTGTCCCTCCACATTTGAAGGCACCATTCCTTCAAATTCTGAGCCAAGTGGCTCTTCATGTTGTCATCTTATTTTCTAAAGATATCCTTGAACTATTTCAGTTTATGAGAATGGACACAAGTGAACAATTTTATATATATATATATATATATATATATATATGATGAGGTCCAGAGGGGTGCTTAGCACAGGAGTCAGCATCTCAAGTGGTCCAAGAACACACACATATTCATAACTCAGAATCCTCCCATTACAAGTGGCCTCTGGTGAATATGACCATGTCCTATCTTATCTTTACGCTTCTGGAAAAGCAAGGCCAGGGCTTTTGTCCCTCTGGCCATCACCCTAACCCTTCAGCCTTCTGGAAGTCTCAACAGCAGTAGATCAGCACACCAGAGATGCTCTGACCACTCAGGATATCCCAAAAGTCTTAGCAGCTCTGTACCAGAAAGCAGATGATGAAATGTGAAAAATAAGTTGAACCTAAAAGATTAAAAAAGTGATTTGTCTTCAGTGGCATAATATTTCACAAACTTTCTAAAAGTTATTCACATTGCACTTTATTTTAGCCACACACCATCTGTACATTCATTTCCAATTTGATTTAAAACAATTTTAAATTGACTTACTTTTTAAAAACAGCTACTCAATCTAGTGCATCACAAAATTGCAAGTTTTGTGTGTTTTTATATGTTTAGTACTTATTAATTAAATGCATGAGTCTTCATGTTTATTAGTTTGTGAAACACCTAACGTACAACATGAGCCAGATCACTCATTGAAGAGCACACTATGAAAGTTTTTAAGGTCAGATTTTATTCTGCATAACCTCCGAGTTCTCTGGGTTGTCAGACTTTGGAAAGCCCCTGAGAGAAGCTCCTATGTTTTGTATGTAAGCTCGACCTTCCCATGCAAAATGGCATTGCTGCTTCCTCTCCAAACTCCTTCCTTTCCTTTCACTGTCATACCTACCTTGGTTGGTCAGAGGGAAGCCTTGGTTACTGCGGAAGCTCCCCACTGCTCCTTCTGTCTTTGTAGCTGAGTATCACAACCTCCCCTACCACCTGCTGGACTCCCAGAGTCCTGTGGCAGGTGCTATCCCTGCCACAGATCAATTCAACCACATTCACGGGATGGGGGCCAGGATGTAAGTAATTTAGTACTCCGCGTGTGACTCTAGCTTGCCTCCTCAGGAAAGCACAGACAGCAAAACAATCCAAGAATGTGTCAAAGTCAGTATTTAGTTAGGCGTAGTGCAAATGATACTTGCCTTTTGACAGTCCCAGATACCACCAATGTAGATTTGATACCATGACAACAATTTTGAATACTTTGAAAGTAGCTGCTAATATGATCTACCTGTAAAATGAAGCTTATTCCGATGCCCCCAAAGGGGAATCAGTTTCTGCACATACACTAATAAAAATGTGTAGTCATGTTTCACTGTTTCTTCACTTAATATTCACCACACACATATAGATCAACATCACATGAGTACACATACAAAATCATACATATTATGCAAGTGTCATTGCTACACATTCAGGAAGGAGATCTTGGAATAATCCTAGAGATGAGGAAAACACTGATAGTCATCTCACCAAAGAGACAGCTGGCAGCCCCATAAGCAAAGGCAGGGGTATAACGGATTATACAGACAGCATGACTTGCTATATAGACTTTCATCTATTCTGGCTGCCTAAGCGCTACTTGAATATTTTCTTAATGGCTGTGGAATATTTAAATCGAGTAAAATGAGCATCAGATTGTTTACCGAGTGCTGTTGGCCAGTGATCCTCTCCTCTCCATACAAATGAATCTGCCCCAAAGTATCAATTTTGATCACTTGAAATGTGCTTATCATTGTGACATTGTACAATGTCTCATGGTTTTTCTTTTGGTATTCACTTGCCAAAGGCCACCCACTAACTCTAAAATGCTACTGAACCTCCCCCCCCCCGCCACCATCACCACCACACACACAGAAATACATTTCAGGGAATGCCTGTAAGTGGTTCCTAGAATTATGAGAGGAGGTAAAAAAGCTCTTGATTTGGGGGGTATACATTAAGATCAGCCTAGTATAAATATTTAACCCAAAGTCAGACACATACTGCTACAAGGGAACCACTTATTGTTTCAGAGTGGGTGTCAAGTCTGACACTAGAGGAAGAGAGGAAACTATGACCAGAGACAGATACTCTCACTCTGCTGAAGACTTCATAACCATGCAGAACTGGATGCCCATAGAAACAAAGCAGCAGCGATACATCTGATCTACCAAGCTGGAAGCTCAGCCAATCTTGTGTCTACACTTGAGTATACATAATACTTTTAAAATATTACTTTTTTGCATTTTATATCATCTTTCTGTGTGTTGTGCATTTGTATGTGTGAGTGCGGGCATGCGTGTGTCATGCTGTGCAGCTAGCTGTACAACCTTGGGGACTGGTCATTCTTAACCTTCTACCGTGTTTGAGGCAGGGTCTATTGTTCACTGCTTCATTCACCGGGATTCTCTTGTCTCCACCTTGCTTCTTACCATGGGCATGCTGGGATTACAGGTTCTCTGCTCCATGCCCATTTTCACAGGCATCCTGGAAATCCAACCTCAGATCATCAGGCTTGCACAGAAAGCATGTTACTTTTTAAAAAATTTTATTAAGTGGAAACATGGCGTGAACCACAGTTTCCCTCTTCCCTGCCCCATTCCACTGAGTGCCCTCCTCAGTGGGATTGTTGGCATTGATCCATTGGGTTGTGGGCTATGAGTTGTGAGAGCAGCAGTCAGTCATTCTGAAGGGGGACAATGCCTCTGGATGTCCCCAGCTACTTGGCTCTTACAATCTTACCTCTCTCTCTCTTCTGCAAAATTCCCCCAGCCATAGTGGGGGAGTTTTAAGTCTCCTATAGTGTTGAGCTCATAGCAGCTTCTAGATTTCTGCTGTGGTATGTTTTAAGTATCCTCAGTGTCTGTCTCCATCACCTGGTGCAAACTGTCAATATTAATCCATCTCCTCGGCCCCTATCAACATTATATTTAAGTATATTTAACACCTTTAACTAAAGTGCTCAACTAGTGGCAAAACAATACAAACTGGGAAATAGAAGAAATTGCTCTTCTTCCTCACACCAGTCTGCACTCCTTCAGTACATCTAGCTTCTGGAGACTCTGGAGTCAAACTGCCTAGCTGGAACACTGGTGGGATTTGGGAAAAGGGAGTATCTCCCTAGGTACCTCTGTTTCTTTAGTATAGGACTAAATTAAAGCACCCTGCTCATACTTATGTTAATATATGTGATATATATTGATCATGATTAAGGGCTCTGGAAATGGTCAAACCTATTTTGGACTTTGAGATATTGCTAGGGACCAACCATTCCCTAAGTTGTCCTTTAAGAAAACAAACTTTGTGTATTAATACTTTTCTGTCACTCTTCTACTTCCTGGAAAGCCAGCATGAAAATAAGGGACATTTAAAAGAACAGGAACGGCATGGAGAGAGCCTGGGACAATTCAATTCCACCAACAAGACATTGGATGATGGCTGACATCCCAACAGGAGATGATCTACTCTGGGCCTTCACACAGGGCCCAAATGAAACCTATGAGAAAGTGACCAGACAAGCAGGAGACCAATCACCACAGCAAGTCTGATAATCCATGAAAGGTCGATGGAGACAGACACCAACAATACCCAACACAACCCAGGGCAAAGATCCAGAGATACTTAAGATCTCAACAATAAAGCAGACTTAAAACTCACCCATTATGACTCAGGGAACTGAGCAGGAGAGGGGGCAGAAAGAATGTAAGACCCATGCTGGGGGAAAATATCCAGAGACATGCCCCACCCTCAGCAACAATAAACAAAGGGGGAAGAAAATAAAAAGAAAACTGGCTAGCTCTGGTGCAGTTCATAACCCCCTAACCTATGGACAGATCCAGTATGTGCACCAAGGAAGGACACAGGGGAGGGAAATGGGGACACCTTCACAAGATTTGCTCATACAATGTATATCCTTATTATTAATAAAGATATAAAAAAGAAATTTATTGAAAACATAAATAAGTAAATGGATAAATATTTTAAAAATAATAAATAAAAATAATAAAAACATAAAAAAATAAAAGAATAGAAAGTCAAGCCATAGTTACACACCAAATTTTGAAAAACATGTCAAAACATTACATAGAGAATATATATTTGAAGCTTCATTATAAAAACAAATGAAAAATTGAAATGACATTTCACCAAAGAAGATATAAAAACAGCAATTAACACATACACTTATTGTTAGTCACTGGGGAAAATGTGAATTTAAACTACATGAGCTAACAGCACACTAAATGGCTAACATGAAAAAGCTGAAATGTAGGGCTCATCATCCAAAATGTTGAACACATATGGAGCGATTAGAAATTGCACAGCAAACAGCTTAATAGTTCTTTACAAACATCCTCCCAGCATGTGACCCAACTGTTCCCCTCCTTGACACTACCCATGGGCAGCAGAAGCATGGGTGTAGAAATGTGGGTATAGAAGCGTGGACAGCAGAAGGTGGACAGTAGAAGCATGAGCATGGTAGCAGGCACACAAATGTTCACAGCAGAATTATTTGTCACAGTTGAAAATTGGAATCCACCCAACTAATATCCACCAATTGGTGGATGGATAACCAAATTATAGTAAAAGTATTTAGTGGAATACTACTCATCAATAAAACAAATAATACATTATTGACACACCCACACAACATAACATGGATGAAATCCAAGATAACTCTACTGTATTACATTATGCAAGACTCCATCTATAGAAAGTTCTGGAAAATGCAAAGCAATGAACAGTAACCCAAAGCAGATTAGCAGATACCTAAGGTAGGAGATTCCCACAGGGAAGGATGGGAGAGAGGTATGACTAAGAAGCAAGAGCCAATATTTAAAATGTGACTGGCATGTTTGTAATCTTTCCTGTGACAATTTAGAGTATAGACCTATGCCAAAATTGAACATATTACACACTTTAACTAAATACAGTTAATTTATTACAACTGTGTTTCAATACAGTTAAAAACAAGCCAAGGAAGACTAAGTTTAAACAAAGGGTTTATAGAACCCATCATAGAGGTTACATTTTGGGGGGGAGTGGTGCTCTACAGAAAAAAGTTTAAATTAATAAAAGTATATATGCATTACTTTAAGTAGTGCAATTAACATCAATTCATATGATGCTTGCCAGAATATACATACAAGAATGCATATAGCAACATTGTTTTCAATAGCCCCAGGTTGAAAACTATCTAGTCTCCATCAATAGAATCGATTAAAATTTACAGCATACCACCACATGGACTACGATGTAGCAGTGAAAAGGAATAAACTATTAATACAAATAACATCATGAAATATCACAACTCAAATGTTGAACGAAAACTGCCAGGCATAAATGAGGACTTCCTCTCTGAGTCTAATTTTAATCACTACTGGTAGAAGTCAGACTAGAGTTACCCTCAGGGGAGGGTGAGTAGAAGGCCATATAGAAAAAGCTTCTCTGTGGTGCTATACAGGTGAATTCACTGTGGAAATGAAGCTGTATTGCCAAGAGGCATGTCTTTTTGTGTATACCTGTACGTAAGCAAATGAAATTAAGTAAAATAAAAGTGAACTTACATATTGTGATGGGGGTAACTGGCTTTAAGTTGCATATTAGAAACACCTCTCTGAGCAGGTTGTATTGATCCTGAGACCTGAATAATGGAATGAGCCCTATAATTCAAGTTCTTGGTCCAAGGCCACCTGTAGAAAGAATGGCAAATATGGCCATAGGAGGGCTAAGCAGAGAAAGGTGAAAGATGAAGCAGTGAAAATGGGTGGGCTGGGTCATAAAAGGCCACCACTGATTAAGTAAGGGGAAGAGATTTTGTTCATATTTAATGTGAGTCACTTAAAAGACTCTACATGGGAAATGTCATGGAATGATGTACTTTTCTGTAAAATAAAAAAAATTAGCCTGTTTAAGTCACAACGTTTTCATCAGTGAAATTTTATTAATCAAATAATGACCATAATAAGGCATAGCTCATTGTCTACAATGTCTTCAAAAATGCCTATGGTTTATGATCATGTTGTTATGGGATTTAATATACCAAGAGTCACATAATATACCATTACTTCGTGAGCCATTAAGAAAGAAAAGTTTCCAATTAAAACAGGCATGGGGATGAAAGAGGATAATGGGGCTACAATAAAAATACTTAATGTACATGTATGAAAATATAATGAACCCCATTATTTTATACAATTAATATACGCTAATAAAAACGAAACAGAGGGAAAATCACACTTACCACGAAAATGTTTAGTTCCTATTGTCTTTGAGACTTACTGAGTCATCCTATTCTACTTCTGAAGCATATATAAAAATGAATACATAAGCAAAAACTCAGTCAAGTTCTTACTCAAATGAATGCCCATTCATAACCTGGTCACATGTGAACTCAAGACCCTCCAAATCCAAGGTTTAAGTACTTGTGTTGGCACTGTGGATGACATGAGGTTTGCTACCAGGAAGCCATGAGGCACTGGTCACCTCTACATTTGTCCATACATGCCTGGTTTAATATCTGCATTGAAAACATGGCTATTCATGGTTACCACACCGTTCCTCAGGCACACCAGGAATGAAAATGGAAATGCACTTGTGGGGTATTTGTGTACACACACTTGGAAAGAAAGCCTTGTTGAATTTCAGTTGCATTAGTGGGCTAAATCCAGACATGGACTTTGACTACCACACATGACTCTCAAGTAACTCAAACCAACCAGTCACTTTCCCAGGGCTCCCTTCTTTGAGGCTAGGCACACAGCTGAAGGGGAGAGAATAGCACATAGGTAAGTAGACGGTTGGAATGCTGGGCCATGAAGAAGTTTAAGTGGGGTTATGGGAAGGGAATGGAGGAAAGATGAGGGTGAGGTGCTTTATTTAAGCAAGCTAAAGACAATATTATTAGCTCTTTAAAAATAGAATTAACCTTAAAGAGAAAAAGAGTTTGGGCATTTGTGGAATAAATATTCCTCTCAAATAAATTTCCATTCACTGTTCTTTCTGGCTTTTGGTTTGAAGGAACATTACCGTGGGAATTTAGGTGTGTTGTTTGTTTATTTGTTTGTTTGTTTGTTTTGAAGGAAAGGGCTTAAATGTTTTCTGGAAGAGAAAAGATTCTTCTAGAAGGTAACCAAGAATCTCACAAGCAGGTCACTGAAAGAAGGGAAAGACAGGTATCTGGGATGATAACTGATAAAACTTCCTTCCTTGACTAAACTAGCCATGCTTCTTTACCTGTTCCTTGTCCCCACCATACACTTCCTTACAAAATTTGGATTTAGAAAATGTTCTGCTAAGTTGGTTTAACAAAACTATCCCGCTCCTAATATCTGGTCACCCCCAATATCAGATTAAATCTCTTTCCCCTTCCTCAAGAATCTTTCTGATTGCAATGGCCTATCATCAGTGAGAATCCTGTTGTCCCAGAATCTCTCCTTACCCCCTGAGGCTTCTCCTATTGGCAATTTTCCATCCACTGACCTCCACCTCTGCTCTCTGACTAGAAATTTCCACTTGCCCGTGGTATCTTCAGAGTTGAGTCCAATCTCTCCCCCTCACCCCCGTGCTTCCCAGATCAATATCCATTGAGATGGCTCCAAATAATGAACTTCTTCAAATGATTTAACAAATATTGAATTTTTTCTTTAATATAATTATCAACAGTGTAATAATACCTCTCGAGGCTGACTCTGGGAAGAGCTGGGAATCTGTAGAACCAAAGAATGCCAACCATTTCAGGGAAACTAAATATACCTTGACAGATGACCCTAATGTTTCTAGCTCACCTCTAAAATTATCACAAAGTATATATCTGATCATAGCCTTTGGAGAATACTGGAAAGCATCATGGTCTCAGACAGCCCAAAGACAATCATTAGCTAGGATTTTTAGTTTGTCACTTTTAAAAGAATATATGAATATTCCAAAACAAAGAGGATGCCTGTAGTACTCTTAATGCAGAGCACAGATAGCAGGGCTAAAAAATAACACAAACAGGGATCTACATACACATCACTGCAAGCAGCAGTACAATAACACGGTGCTATCAAAGTTACTTTCCAATGTGTCTTGCTCCAAAATTGAACTAATCTAACAGGACATGAATCTATATAGGATATCACAATCTCAAGTTACCTAACTCACTGAGAGAAAATAGCTTCTATGTGAGAAATCCCAAGAGAAGAGGGAAACCTCAAGGTAAGTTGAGGGTTTGGGTAGATCCATTTCATATTGGTTTGGAACATGGGCTCACTAATTCACGCTAAGTTCATTTCCCTGAGCATCACTTAGTATGCAGTTTTATCACTGATTTTTATTCCTATTAAGTTAGGTTCTGAATATGGAAATAGATTTTCATCTTAACTTCAGCCTAAATCAGCATATCAACACAAATCTATTTCTTACCAAGGTTTCAAAATAGAAGCAACAGTACAATGGCAAAATTAGGACACAAAGATGAAAACCAAAGCTCACAAGAGGGCGGGAGAAGAATCTATGTATAGTATCTTTGGTAACTTATAATTCATTTCTAGGAACATAGGAGAGTTTTGAATAAAATCAGTCCAATCAACTAGGGCTGTCAAAACAATGTGACCAGAGAGATTCTCAGGGTCAGAAATCTTTGTGGAAGCTATACTTGCATTGCTCAATTGGGTCTTTACCTACTCCAATGAACCTTTTAAAAATATTTTTGGCCTGATCATAGCATCCTAGTCATCATTTTTTTAAAAAAAATTATTTATTTATTTGAGAGAGAGAGAGACAGAGCAAGAGCAGGCATCCAGGGCAAAAGAATGCCTGTCAAACACACCACTTTGTGCACCTGGCTTTATGTGGGTACTGGGGAATTGAACTCTGGTCCTTCTGCTTTGTAGGCAAATGCCTTAATCAATAAGCCAACTAGTCATCCTTTTCACTTTGTCAAGGAGGAATGGGAGAAAGTAAGTCCACTGTGAGCCAGCCTCTAAGGGTGGGATTGGACCCAGGTGGGGTAAGAAAGCAGCACGTTCCCCAGATTACATTAATTGTGCTAGGAAGAAGTATTAGCACACGGCCCACAAAAATGTTAGAATTGCTGAAATTCAGTCCTGAGACTTTTGTTTGACTTGCATTTTTGTTTTGTTTTTGCTGAATTTTGAAGTCAGTGGGATCTAATCCAAGATCTACAGGGGACCCACTTCTCCAGACAAACAGAAGAGCCTGCTTGGGAATGAAGCCCACACTGACCTAGGCAGAGTGAAAGATGGGTAAGAAACAGTATCCTGGTATTATTTTTGAGCTCCTGAGCCAAATGTCTTTCATATTTTTAGCTATTCCAGTTAATCAGTTCCTAGATTTCTTCATCCACTTTGCTTGGGTTTATTCTTTTCTCAAGCAGAAGAATGTTGTTGAGGCAAGAACTCTACTTCTTCGTATCTAGTGGTAATACTTTAGTCTACTGAATTTCCTCCCCGTCATACCAATTTTCACAAAAATGAGTCAAGAGAATCAAAACTAGAAGAAAGAAACCTTACTAACTTTAAATGCATTTGATAACATTCAAATTTCCCTTATATTCAGAAGGACTTCTCTTACCTGATTTTAGATTCCAATTAAATTAAAAAAAAAAAAACAACTTTTTCCCCCTGGTAGTTACAAAGATAATGTGCACTTAGAATTTTAATTTGAAAGTACGGTTTCATTAATATAAACTAATGGAACTCCACAGAGGTACTAAGGTCTCTTGATTGATTCACTCCCCACAATTCTAGAGACCATTACCATTTCATATCTTCTCCACTAGCCTTTTGATCTCTGACACCATCGATGCCATGGTAGCACAATCTTCTCCCTCAAGTTCAGATGACTTTGCCTCCTTCCAAGATAAAACAGAAAGGCTTCACACAGGAATTTCTTCAACTTCTCACCACTGAGTTTCCCCAAATCTGTCCCATGGTCTCCTTTCCTCCTTATCTACTAGAACTTCCCTCCAACCCAGAGCTACTCACCTGTGCCTCCTCTGGACTCTCTTAGCTCTGTCTTCCACTGACTCCCCCCATCATTCTCATGGGTCATGTCCACTCATCTTCATCCAAATTGCTCACCTCAACTCTGCCTACCAGCCTACCCATACCTTCTATTCTCCATTCTTCCACCTCAAGATTCTTAAAGGAATTGTCTTTATTACCTACTTAGATTTACTCAACTCATGTAAGTGACTTCCAAGGAGTAATTAGGTGCTGCTGTTTGAATTAAGAGATAATGAGGTAGGATATTTCACACAGTCCAATATATAATTAAGTGTTAGTAAGTATATAGCATTATTATTTATGTATCTTTTGAGGAAAATATTTATTTTGCAACTATCTAGTAGAGGTTGGTACATGAGATGCTTTTTCTTAAACACATAAAAACGTAAAATATAGTCTCTTCTCTCCAGCATCTTTCAGCAAAGTGGGAAGGAGAACAGAAAATACTGACTCACTAGGACCAATGATAACACTGTACAAAATGATAATCCAAAGAAACTAAATACCATTCTTCCTCCAGCCCTGATCATGATCTCCCCCCCCCCCACTGTCTTCTCAACATTCCTTGAGAAACACAGAAATTATGAGAGAATTTTTCTGTACTTTTTTTGGTCATTCCAGATGAGAAATTAGCACCAAGGCCAGCCCCTGGTGTGAAGTGCTCTACTGGTCTCCTATGTAACAATGATAATAAGTTTCCTTAAACCCACCTATTGCTTAAATCCAAGGCCTAATAGCTATTGACTTCATTTATTTTTGCTTGTGTGGGGTATGCATGTGATGTGCCCTTGCAGAAACCTATATGCTCACATGTGACAGGCGGAGGGGAGGGGCACTTGCCTGTGGTGGCCAGAGCAGAATGTCTGTCGTCTCACTATCCAGCCACTCTTCCATCCATTCTTATTTGAGTCAGAGACTCTCACAGAGATTGGAGCTTGCTGACTTTCCTGAGCTCAGGCAATTCCCTGGTCTCTACTCCCCTTTGCAACACTGAAGTTACAGCCACACATGATCAGATCCAGCTGTTCCCATGGGATCTAGAGATTCGAACTCAGGGGGTTTCAGGACCCTTCCAGCCCTCACGCTTACACAGGAGGGGATGTTTGGCTCCCCTTCCTGTCCCAGGATTGCTTGACACATGTGGCCAGTGTTAAAGCACTTTTCTCTACAATGCTAAACACATGAAATGATATATTCACATCAAGAATACCACTGGTGTTAGTTTTGAAATGCTACCACAGGCTGTTGACTACCAGTGTTCATTCTTTACTTTTCCCTGAGTGTATTTCAACACCTGTTAAGGTTTGCTAACATTTACTGTTTACACACATGCAAACAGAACTAAGAATTCTCAATGCATTCTTTTCTTTTTCCATACAATATTATTTTTAGGTTTTTTCAAGCAGAACCATGGCTCAAAATCATTTTATTACCTGTATTAATAGATAAAGCATTATGTATTGTGTACTTTCCTTATATTCGTGGCATCTGTTCCCAAAAATAATCAGAGGCACAAACCACATTATATAGAATCCAGAATTCCATTAATGCCTTGGAAGAGACAGCTTACCAACTGGCCCCCCAGTGTCCTACAAGAATGCAATTGCATTACATGCGCAAATGCTTTACTCCTGGGATTTTTTAATCTTTCTGTTTCATCACAAGGTCAATTATAGCCTTATTTCTGTTCTGTTCTATTTTTCAACATTAGATGCACTTAACAGCTGTATGTGTAATGATCTATGATTCCAATTCTGCATCTATAGTTTTAGCTTTGTTTATTTGGAAATGTTTTTGAGTGCCACTTAACATTCTGCTTCAATGTCCTTTGACCCCATTAATATATGGTATTATACTTTGCCTACCCTCATGATTCAAAAGATACACGTATGGTTAACTAGCAAGAGTGATGTTTTGATTTGTTTCACTTTACATAACAATATCTCAAAGACCTCTGAAGTTTTGCTGGCTCTGTTAATATCTCACCTCATGGCTGTGGACAAATTCTGAAGCATGAATGTTAGGATACATTTTCCAGATTCCCAACTCTCATTCTCCAGTGTGGTTAGCCTTCTGCTATGAGTTGGTTATATGTATCCTTTCAATAATTAAATGTTGGAACTTAAACCTGAAAATGATGATGCTAATAGGTGGAGCCTTTAGGGGCTGACTTATTCATGAAGCCTCTGCTGCCAAGGGAGGAATCAAAGTCCTGTGAAAGAATCTGAAGACAAGTTTGGTCCTTCCTGCCCTTCTGCCACACGAGAACAAGCTGGTATCCACACTCTCTGGAAGATGCGGCAGCAGAAGTGCTACTTTGAAGCAAGCCCAATCCACTGCTATCTGGACTTTGGCTTTCTATCCTCCAGACCTGTGAGAAATAAATTTATACTGTTTATAAATAACCCAGTGTACTGCATCTTGTTATGCATCAGGAATGGACTATGTCATGTTTCTTTCCTGCATGACTTTGCCTCTCTCTTAATGGTACCCCATCAAATTTCCAAATAAGCTATCTATTCTTGAATCCTTACTCCAATTTCTGTTCCTAGGGGTCATTCAAACTAGAATAGATGAGGTCAAAGGAATTGAGCTTTAGAAATGAGACAGTCCTTTTACATTCATTTAATATTTTACAATTGTTTCTAAGATAAAATTCAAATCAGAGAGTCCTTGTCACAGCCAGCATATGAACCCAATCCATTACCTTTACAGTGACTGACAAAATCTACCCCAGTAATGAGATAATGACTTAGTAAACAAATTAGTGCAAAGCGGAAAGATATTTGCATACTATTTTTTCTTTTCCTTTTCTTTTAACAAACAGGTTTCAATGTGACATTTTGATTTTCATACACAAATCATTATACTTTTATCTTATTTGCCCTCCAGCTGGCCACCCCTACATTCGGCCTCCCTTCCTCTCCAAAACAGCCCCTGATTCTGTTATCATGCCCTCTATATTCCAGCACTTTCTCTTGTTTCCCCTCCCCCCATGTGTATATGTATGTGTACATAATTGTGCATATATTATACAATACAAATTATATACATATCTATATCATATATACATAATATATATTCAAATATAGATACTGTGTATGAGAGAAAATGTGCTATTTTTCTGAACCTTGCTTATTTCACCCATTTTCCTGCAAAGGTCATAATTTCATTCTTGAGAGCTGAACAAAATTCCACTGTGCATATGTACCACATGGGCATCAAGCCAGTTCCATATTGTGATTGCTGTACAGTGAATGATCTTCCATGGTGATTCCACTTGCATTGTCCTAGCTTGAAAAGTTCACACTTTGTAAAATGATATTATTGGACCTACTGACATATCCATGAATTTGCAAAACTTTATCCATGAGGGAAATGTAAATTAAAACTACTTTGAGATTCCAACTCAACCTAGTCAGAATGGCTGGCATCAAGAAGACAAAGGACATCCAACACTGACTAGGATGTGAAGAAAGAGGGGCTCATATATATCCCACTGGTGCCTTTCCACAATGGAAATCAATATGGGATTTCCTAAAAAAACTACAAGTAGGACCCACTGGTACCACACCTGGGCATATCCTTGAGGGATTCCAAGCCATCATATTACAAAGATACTTATCCTCATCTTTCATGTTTATGGGAGAATAATTTAATCAACAGAGCAAAGAAGCATAAATATGACAGTTATTAACCTGAAAATGGGAATAATGATAACATTTATAAGCCTGTTGGAAGAATTAAATGGGACAGGTATAGAATGCATATAAAAAAATCTCTGACAAATAATAAGCTCTTAGGATCTTATGGTTACTATCATTGTTCCAACTCTGGGCATAGCTTTTCATTATTGAAAATACCTATAAAAGCATAGCATACACACTTAGGTATAGTACATAATGACTGACAATGATAATAAATATCTGTTACTAGTTTGTGAGTTTTCTTTACAGTACTTTAGTATACATTTTAAATGCTAGAGAATAGACTTTTTGTACTTGAAGGAGTGGTTACTGTGAAACAGTATGCCATGTCACACCAGAAGCTTCGTATGCTTTGCTTTTACTATGTCTCTTGATAGACCTGGGCTGGAGAGATATCTTAGCAGTTAAGTGCTCTTTTTGTACAACCCTGAGGGAGTTGAGTGGGAGGGGGCTAGAGACTGCCAGAGTTCGAATTTCTAGGACCCAAAAGACAGGTGGGCATAGCCATGTGCACCTGGAACCACAGCTTCACAGAAGAACAATAGTTCAGCCCAGGGGGGCAAAAGAGGGCAAATTCCTGAATTTGTAAGAGACTCTGGTGCAAAGCAAGACCAGACTGAAGAGTGAAAGAGCAATGGAATAGGACACCCAATGTTCCACTCTGCTCACTCTAGGTGAGCATACCCCACTGCAAGAGAACACATATGGAGTACCATATATAGGCACATACAGAGGCATGCGACACACACACACACACACACACACACACACACACACACACACACACACACACAACAGAGGGAAATAAAAGAGAAAGAGAGATGGACTTTACATCTGTGCTAGTGTAAACACTTTATGAGGTCTGCATAATCACAAAAGCAGCTCATATACATTCCTCAGAACAAATCCCTGTCCTTGAAAAACACCTGGCTGGTTTGGTCCCTCTTTCTAAGGTCACTTTCTCAAGGAGGGTTATTCTCAAAGCTCTACATAGAATCCCGCCTTAAACTAGGCACTCACCCCAACCCTTCTGATGCCCTTTACCCCGATCTATTGCGCAGTTTGCTTCTGACATTTTACACACTTCCTGCACTAACTTTGGGTCATCCATCTCTCTTTGTAGGAGGGATGTTTAATCTATTGTATTTATTATTATGTGCCCCCACGTGCTTATATGACAACCCAAACTAACACAACAGAACCCACTGTCTATCTTGTGAAGACACAGGTGACTGGAAATAATGACTATAAGTTTCCTGTTTCATAACTAGGCTATCAAATGCTAAAATAGACATACACAAGACCATCTTGCTAGACAAATATAATTATCTTTATGTATTTCGATCTTAATAGTTAAGTAACCTAGAACCAAAGGTGTTTCTGTTTTATGCCAACATCTATAATCAATGTAAACCCTGATATATAATAATATGTATTATTATGATATATATAATATAATATGTAATATATATAATCTATTTATATATAAAATCAATTTAAACCCTGTTATATATAATATATTATGATATATAATATAATATATATAATGATATTTATATATAATCAATGTAAGCCCTGACATATATATATATATCCTCAATGGGCAGGCTGTGCTCCATGTTGAAGATAAAACTGAGGTTTGAAAAGAAATGAAAAGTTACTACTGTCCCCCTACTTTTCTAAGCAAACAGAAACTCTAGGGACCGCTCCAGGATTTTTGATATCATTTGTTTTCCATTACATTTTAGGAAGGCAAAGTGATATCATTAGTCTTCATCTCCTTGGTGATTCCAGTATTGACTTTGATATCTTGCCAGACATTCTATAGAATGCTTATTGTGTATAAGGTTTTACTCTACTGCTGTGAGCTCAGATGCATTCTGAGTGCTTTATATTTTCCAGATGATAATGTCATAAGGACTAAGATACCATTCTTCTGTGTTTTCATAATCTCTCCCTTGAGCAAGCTCAAAACCATATTATTTATCTTACTATTTTGGTTTAATTCAAATGAAATACAACCAGGATTTTTAAAATGATTATCAATTTGTTGAAACAAATATTGAAAATTAGTTTTTGTAGCCAAAGAATGCAAATTTTCCCATGAAGTATCACTAATACCACACTTTTAAAT
>PVHP010011356.1:0-45330 GCA_004024765.1 Zapus hudsonius | reverse complement strand
CCATGTAATGCCAGATGGGCATTTATTTGTACTTGCAAGAGACCCTGGTATGCCCCCCCCCACACACATATGCACATAAATAGATAAAAAAATTTACAAACTTCATCAAAGGAGATATTATGGGTCACATACATCTGTGTTAGAATAGATTCCCTGTTCTAGAATAGGCATGGTAGGCTGGGGTGCTGCTCTGTGGAAGAGCATATATGTAGTATGCATGAAGCCCTGGGTCTGACACCTAGAGCTAAACACACACACACACACACACACACACACACACACACACACACACACACACACACACACACACCCATAGAAGCAAAAAAGAAGAAAAAAGGAAAGGAAAGGATGAATGAGTAAGGCACAGAATTTTCTCAGCTGTATATGTGAACTGAGAAATAACAGTGAAGAGGTGAAGGTTATTACAGGCCTAAGGGTCAGCGTCCTCACGCATGGTTGGGGACCTCCATGAGCCCTTGTGGCGCCTCGGGCAAACGGAGGGAGCCGGGGACCCCAGCAGCAGCCGCCGGCAGCTGAGCCACTGAGCGAACCTCACGCGCCGGTTGCTGCTCCACAGCTGGGCAGCCGGCGCCGGCTGGCAGAATGACAAAACACCAAATGTGTATCTATGGTATGATGTAGGCAGAGAGGGGGGGAGGCTCCACTGAAGGAGAGGGAGGGTCTTTTCCATTCAGCCCAAGAAGGAAGAGGGACGCTACAGTCATAACCCTGGTCCTTGTCTATGGGGTGCATTCCGCCCCAGTGGATGCCTGGGGCTACTGTTTTTTCTTACACACATTTATCTATGATAAAGGTTCATTCCTAAATCATGTATATTAACAGATGAACCACTAATAATTTAAAAATAATTATATTAAACTATAGTAAAGTTATTGAAAACTTATGAGTTGTTTAAGTCTGGACTTTTCTATTTAATATTTCTAGTTTCTCCTGGGTAACCGAAACTTTATGAAGTAAAACAAGAGACCACGGGGAACTCTATAGCGCAGATAGATGAGTTCTTTAGGTCCCAGACCCACAGGCCAAACAGTATCTTTTAAGAACTGGTCAGTGAGGTGTGCAATGATCACACTGTGTTCTGTGATGTATTTTGAAACCCTGACCCCATCTCTTACCTGGAATTTGGAGGTGACTGGAAAGTGGGGTAAAAACTGAAATTATGTTCCTTGAAAATTTCCGTCCACGTCCTGTGAAATTTTTCTCTTTTACTTCTTAGGTAGTTGAGAAGATCACCATAGCAACAATATTCAAAAATCAAGTAAACTGGTCCTGAAATGGTTACAGTTTCAATTACAGGTATACAATTTTTTTTTTGAGAAGTCTATGTAGCATATGACATAGTCGATGGGGACATGAGAACAAGTTCTCCCCTGACTTTGGGAAAATACTTTTTCTGAACCATTAACTTTTTTTATTTTCTCCCAAGGTAGGGTCTCACTCTTGCCCAGGCTGACCTGGAATTCGCTGTGTAGTCTCAGGATGGCCTTGAACTCACAGTGATCCTCCTACCTCAGCCTCCTGAGCGCTGGGATTAAAAGCGTGTGGCACCACTCCCGCCCAGCAAAGACAGTAACTTTTTATATTTTAAATTCTATTTTAACTTTTTGCTCAAGCTTCTTTGGAAATCAGCATTTTCTTGCCTTTCCTTTGCCCTTGTCTACATGGCCTCAGGAATACCACTGGCCTCTGACATTCTCCTTGGCTACAATTGGAAAGCAGATGCTAGTTGTATGTCTCACGGAGATAAATGTCCTGAAGTCTGGCTTAAGCACATGTGCTTTTGGGGATGGTAAAATCTTTAAGGGTGACGCTTGGGGGAAGGAAGCAAGGTTGGGAAGGGATATTAGTACCCCTGCTGCTTCCTCTGTGTTTTGCCTTCCTGGATGCCATGAGGCAAGCAGCTTTCTCCACCATGATGCACTGGCTAGCACAGGTCTAGAGCAACAAAGCTAAGTGACCTCCGACCCCATGAGCCACAGTAGACTTCACCTCCTTTTATGTTGATTACCCCAGGTATATTGTCATAGCAATGGGAAACGGACTTAGTAAGACTATGCTGATTTGTGGCTTTCCTTGGAAGAGAGAAATATATTCCCAACCCTCTGTTAGATCCATCTTTCTCTTTCTTCACCTTTCAGTCCCAGTCCTAGGTCTAATGTCTCTGAACAGAATGACCCTTGGCATCCCATTTGGGTATTTCCAGGCAAAAATGAGAGAATCAAAGGCCATGTCTCAAGGAATTCTGGGAAGATAAAGTCTGACATTTCAATTGGCCGTGACTTGTTCGAAGGCAGCTCAGTGGGGACAGGGCCTGAGCGCTGGTTGTCCCTCTGACTGCTTCACAGCTGAGGGGAGAAGTTAGATGCCACAGGCTGCAGCCACAGAGCTGATATTTGCCAGGAGGTGAGACCTCCATGCTATTTCCCACTGAGAAGGTTGGTGTTGACCAACCACATATAGAGAGGGTCCAGTGTGGGGCCCACTCTGCGACCAAGTAAAGAGGAGCTATGAGAAGCACCTTGGGGTGCTGGTTACCTGACAGCGTGCACGCGCCCAGCAGATTCACGATGTTCTCATGGTGCCCCAGCTGGGTCATCATCTTGAGTTCTGACATGAGCGCCTCTCGTTCCGAACTGTCTGCCTTTTCTGTCAACGGAGAAGCAGGATAAACGGTCAAGCGTAAGTAATTTTATTTTTTCTCCAAGATCAGATCACAAGTCAGAATCATAATAAGAGAAAAACAAAACCCGGAAGTCATAAATTTCAACAGAGTGTTTTAAGTTAGAATTTTAAAGAGGGTGATATAAATGATCAATATAATAATATATCATTCTACTAGACTTTTCCCTACCAATAGAAGTAAAAAATCCTCCCCACTGGCGCAGAAAACAGACATTGAAATAGTAGAACATGATTTTCCCCACAGTAGACCTTAACACATAAGCTGAAGGTAGAAGCCTGCGTTTTTGGTTTTTGACTCTTGGACTTATTCAACTCAGACAAGAACAGGAGCTTTAACAAGCATGGTCGGCTCCAACTTGTGGTCCTGGGTTCAAGAACCTTCCATCCCTCAGTGAGTCAGTGAGGACTGGGAGGAGGTCCGAGACTAACCCAAGTCCTCAGGGGTCTTTCACGGAAGTGAACTGCAGTGGCAAGCAGGCTGGCACATACATATCAGCTGGCCAATGCGACGTGCCCCTGGTCAGAGGCCAGATGGCACCTTGTGCTCATTGCTGGTAAGCACAGCAAGAGGTGGTTATTGAGGAACTCAAAACACTTCTGTCACTCTGTCACCAAGGTCCAGTGGGTTTCTGAGCACCAGGGACAAGGAATCCCTGCTCCAAGCTCCAGGCACTCAACTTCTGCCCAAACGGCTTTCTTTCTTTTCCTTTCTTTTTTCCCCCTTCCTTCCTTCCTTCCTTCCTTCCTTCCTTCCTTCCTTCCTTCCTTCCTTCCTCCCTTCCTCCCTTCCTTCCATTTCTTGCTTGCTTGCTTTCACTTTCCTTCCTTCCTTCTTTCCTTTCTTTTTTTAAATGATGAGAAGACTTTATTCATTTATTTCTTTATTTGAGAGAAAGAAGCAGATAGAAAGAGAGAGAATGGGTACACGAGGGCCTTTAGCCACTGCAAATGAACTTGAGATGCATGCGCCCCCTTGTACATCTAGTATTACATGGGTACTGGGAATTGAACATGGGTAGTTAGACTTTGCAGGCAAGGGTGTTAACCACTGAGCAATCTCTCCAGCCCCCAAACATTCTTTCTTACTGGTACAGTAACTTCATTCAGTAAAGATTGGATTTGATTTCCAGCCCCCATTCTTTTGTCCTGGATGACATCCTAGCTTTTCGGGCAGTTTTTCCAGAAGGTTACAATTGTCTATTTTGTCTTGGGATGTCTCTGTCTTCAAGATTTTGGCTTGGGAGTGGAATCCTTCACTGTGCGCACTGAGACCCACCAGCACATCGTATCTTTAGCTGCTTTACAGGGATTTGTGACTTTAAACTGTCTATGTCCTCATCTTCATAACTAAGGTAATATCCTGTATTTTATGCCAAGCTTAGGTTTTTCAAAACACTTTCATGTTCATGCACCTTTCCATTCATTTGATCATTTGTTCATTCATTCATTCAACAAGCATCTGTTAGTGCCACCCGTGTTCAAGGCACCGTGCCAGTTTTGGGGAATAAAGGATGACTGAGGAGGCACAACCTCTGTTTTCCTGGCTCCTCAAGAGGCTAGCCCACCATCTCATGAGTCCTGTGTCCATGGACTAACCCAAGCACAGATAAAAATCACTCAAGAAAAACAAAACAAAAAAAAGTAGCTGGGCGTGATGGTGCACTCCTTTAATCTCAGCACTTGGGAGGCAGAGGTAGGAGGATCACCATGAGTTCAAGGCCACCCTGAGACTACACAGTGAATTCCAGGTCAGCCTGGACTAGAGCGGGATCTTACCTCGAAAAACAAAACAAAAAAAATCAAACAAAACATTGTGTCTATACTAAATGTAGAGACTTTTCTCTTGTCAATATTCTTAAAATCATGTTTAAATAATGTTTAACCAGGTTTATAATGTGATTTAAATCTATGTCATTTATTTACTTATTTTACTCATTCGTGTGTGTGTGTGTGTGTGTGTGTGTGTGTGTATGTCTGTATAGGTGTGCCAGGGTCCCTTGCCAATTCAAAAGAATGCTTGTCCAGCTTTATGTGGCTACTAGGAAATTGAACCTGGGCAGCAGGCATTGCAAGCAAGCATCTTTAATTACCGAATCATCTCCCCAGCCTCAATTTATTTATTTATTTATTTACACACAGACACACATCCACGCCAGTGCCTCAAACACTTTTTGTGCCATTTTTACGTCTGGTTTACTTGGGTGGCTAGGGAATTGAACCTGAGTTGGGATTAAAGGCATGTGCCACCATGCCCAGACCCCCAATGCCATTGTAGATTAGGGACTTGATCAGCTGGGATGCTCATATCTGTGGAGGGTACAAGAACCAGCTTCCACAGAAACGAAGGGGTGACCGTAGGAAGAGAAATGCAATGTGGCAACGGATGTAAGGTGCTGTGGGGTTACAGAAGCAGAAAAAGGGGTGCCAAGTGTGACAACTGAGCCCTGGAAAAACTAGGAGGAAGACAAGTTACTCCACTTTGGTGGGGCTGAACACGGAAAAAACCCACAGACGGATGAAGCAGAAGACATAGGGTCACGGAAGAAGAGAGCACAGGGGCTGAGGGAGGGCTCAGCAGTTAAGGGGCTTGCCTGCAAAGCCTAAAACTCCAGGTTTGATCTCCAGTACCAAGAAGGTAATGCATGTATCTGGAGTTTGTTTGCAGTGTGTCTGAAAGCCTGGCAAGCCCATTCTCTCTCTCTCTCTCTCTCTCTCTCTCTCTCTCTCTCTCTCTCTCTCTCTCTCTCTCTGTTTGCAAGTAAATAAATAAATGAATGATTTTTTTTTTAAAAAAAGAAGAGAGCACAGGCAAAAGACACAGGGCTGACTGCATGAGGCTTTGGACTACAGCACTTGAGATACAAATTGAATAATAAACAAACATCAAATTAAAACTGGTAAATTCTATGGGGAAGTTTACAGAGAGCTCAGGACTCAGGTGACATTGCAATAAATTTTTTTTTCAAAGATCAAAGTCAGAGCCTCACACACTCTGAGTATGCTTTTCTCCTAGTAGGTAGACACCATAAGCCTCCAGGGACGGATCCTGTCTATGGCGTGAGAGGAGGCTTCCCTAAGGAAGTGATCTTACAGCTGATGTCTGAAGGAGAAGGGATACCCAGAGTGAAAGGGGAAGGGCAGGTTGAAGTATTCATCTGTGTAAAGGCCCGAGGTGGGGAGACAGGGTGCTTGGGGAACTGAGAGCAGGTCAGAATGCCTGTGTGGTGTGCCAGGAGCAAGAGGTGAACAGGCCGAGGAGCCGCCAAATCACGGAGGTTGTGTGGACCATTGCGAGAGTAACACTGGCAATGCAAGGGCAAAGTCAAACAGGAAGTCATCACGGCCTGGTGTACACTATGACCATCAATCACCTCAGCACAGAGCCCCAAACAAGAAGTGAGAGTGGGCATAGGGCACCCGACACAGGTCCTTAGTAGAGACACACCTGGACTGGCATGAAGGCAAAAGAGACTTGTGGGTTAGGAAGAAGACCCTGGCTTGTTGTACTGTGTGGGAAGTGGTCCCCACCAACACTCCACACCAGTCACCATGTGGAGGGAGCGATCATGGAAAGCCAGGACAGGGAGAGTTCAGGCTAGATGAGCTGATCTGAAATAACCAAGCTTTGGACATGAGAAGCTGGAGCTCAGAAGGGCAGGGCACTGGTATACAGAAGGAAGCCAGGTGGTGGTAAGATGCAGAGATAGCAGGACGTCCAACAGTGAGCTTCTGGAACTCCAGTAGAGAGCTGATGGCTGGGACCATCACAGTAGCCATATAGGTGACCAGTCCAGGTATCGGGCATGAGATGAATGGATAAAGGAAACGTGGTGGATATACATGCAGGAGCTTTATTCGGCCATAAAGAGTCAATCATGTCATTTAAAGGAAAATGGAGGGAACCAGAGATTGTTATGTAAAAGAAAATAAGTCAGATTCAAAAAGATGCATAGTGTGTATGTTCTTTCATATGTACAATCTAGATTAAAAAGAAAGACACGAAGGCTGGGGAGATGGCTCCATGGGTAAGTGCACTTGCTAGGCAAGCATTTGGCCTTGAGTTTGATCCCAAGCACCCACATCGGAACCTGGGCACGGCCAGGTATGCCTGGAACACAGTGCTGAGGGGTGGAGACAGGAGCATCACTAGGACTCTCTGATCAGCCAATCTTACAGAAAAACAGGGAGCTCCAGGGTCAGTGAGAGACTCTGCCTCAGGGAAATCAGATGATCAGATGGGAGAGGATCCCTGATGTCTTCCTCTGGCCTCCACATAGGTGTGCATGGGGTATGCTTGAGAGCTCACGCACCTGAACACACACACATACATCACATGCACGTACACATCACACTTACTACACACACACACACACACACACACACACACACACCAAAACAAAGACATGGAAGTAGAAGAGGGGGCTATTTGGAAAGATGAAGCGGACCAGAGGGAGGGTGTGGTAGTTTGAATAATGTCCCCAAAAAGATTGAAAAGTTTATTATAATTGTAAACTGTCTCCAGCCATTTCTGGCTGGAGGAGGTATGTCACCTTGGCCAGATCCTAGGGTTCAGCTCTAAGGTGTTTCTGGGGTGGGTCTGGAATTCTAGCTATACATATGCAAAAAGCAGTCTGAGCAGAAGCCTGGAGTTCCTCATTTGTTAGTTTTGGAATGTGCTTGCTTGAGGTGCTGGTGGTGGGTTTGTCTCTCTGCTTGCTTCTGTGAAAGGGGGACAGCCTTTTTCCTTAACTTCCCCCGGGTCTGTTACTTTAATAAATACTTTCCTCCCCAAAATTGTGCCTGGTTTGGAGATTCATCCCAGCAGCATGTGGCTGACTACGACAGAGGGGAAGAGGGGTTACAGGGGATGAATATGCTCAAAGTATATTATATACATGTATGAAAATGTCACAGTGAAATCTATTGTTTTGTAGAATATATGTTAATAAAAAAGAAAAACAACACAAAAGGAATCTATATATCACTCAGATTTAATAAATGCTATAGCTCCTGATTTTTCTATTTAGCTTATGGTTACATGAGGAAGTCCATTCCTCTCCATGTCCTAAATTTGGTCTGTAAAAATTTTATGTATCCTAAATCAAGAAACATATAAGTAGTAGCTTTGCATTAAAAAAATAAATGAAACTGCATGAAGGAAGATGAGTCAGCAAAGGGCTGGATGAGTCAGAGAAAAGGAACACAGCTAGGAGGAGCCAAAGGAGAGAGCACTGTGACAGACAGAGAGGAATGGTCAGTAGTGTCCCTTTCTGCTGAAAAGTCCAGTAACATGAAGATGGAGAGATGCCTGTTGGGCTTAGTTACTTGGAGGTATTGAGACTCAGAAAACAATAAACAGTCCCCGGCGTCCCAAGGTGTGGTGGCTCTGGGGTACAGAAGCTGCCTCAACATCTTTCTGCCCTATCTCTCAGTTTCCCTTCTGTTCAGTCTCTCTCTCCCTCTCTTTCTCTTTGTTATTTATTCATTTGCAAGCAGAGAAAGAGAGAGCGACAAAGACAGAGAATGAGTGCGGTGCACCAGGGCCTCCAGCCACTGCACACTAACTCCACATGCATGCACCACTTTGTGTATCTGGCTTTATGTGGTTCTGGGGAATCAAACCCAGGTCCTTAGGCTTTTCAGGCCAATGCCTTAACCACTAAGCCATCTCTCCAGCCCCATGATTTAGACTTCCATATATATATATATATGCACGATTTGGTTGACCCTAATTTCCACCTGCTCCTTTGTTGACCTGGATCCCTGACAAACAGGAACCATAAAGATGATAGAGAGAAGAGAAGGGAAGAATGGAAGCCGTGCTCTCTGATGAGATCGGTCTGTGCCATGTACTGTACCTTTCAACATCTTCACGGCCACCTGGATGGAGACGCCCGTTTTACTGATTCCATACGCTGTCGCATTCATCACTTTTCCAAACGCTCCTGATCCAAGGACCTTTCCTGTACAGACGGAGTAAGTAAATGTAAAGGGTTTCCCAGGAAAGGGAAATGCCACAGAAACATGGAGCATCCAATTCTTACCAAACTCCAAGTTTTCTCTTGGAAACTCCCACTTGAGATCATATTCAAACTCCCGAAAGTCAATGTAGAAGTACTCGTTGTCCAGGGAGCCCGTCACCTGCACCATTCGCAGCTGGCTCTCATACCTAAATCGCTTCCGAGAGGGGACATCAAGGCAGTGAGCAGCGGACCAGACCGCTCACCCAGTCTGAGCTTTCAGCCTGCCCTTACCTTTTTGTACTTGTGACAGATCAGCGTGGCTAACATGAGAATGAAGAGAAGACAGAGCCCAATGGTCGCATAGAAGGAGATGTCCGGGATGAAAGGAAGAAAGGGGACTGCAAGAGAAGAGGCCATCATTCATTAGCTAGAAGCGTCCCATCCTGCCCAAGTAACCACCCTTCCAACCCTCTGCTCCCCAACAAAAGCCGAGCACTGCTTCTAGAAACAAGTTCCATTTCTGGAAAACTCTAAATGATTCTGAACCAATTGAAAATTAGTTATTAACAACAGGGTTGTAGGAATGATTATTTAACCCACCATCAAACTCAAGTCAGATTTAAAAAAAGAAGAAAAAGTAGCCAGGTGTGATGGTGCATGCCTTTAATCCCAGAGGTAGGAGGATCACCAAGAGTTCAAGGCCAGCCTGAGACTACATGGTGACTTCCAGGTCAGCCTGGACTAGAGTGAGACACTAGCTTGAAAAATCAAAAGAAAAAAAAAGAAAAGAAAAGTATGTGTTCCTTTTATGAAGACACCACATGAATACCAAGTTAGGTTTTCTCTTTCTTTCTTTCTTTCTTTCTTTCTTTCTTTCTTTCTTTCTTTCTTTCTTTCTTTCTTTCTTTCTTTCTTTCTCTCTCTCTCCCTCCTTCCCTCTCTCCCTCCCTCCCTCCCTTCCTCCCTTCCTTCCTTCCTTCTTTTTTCTCCTGAGACAAAGTCTCACACTGTAGCCTAAACTGGACTTGAACTTGAGATCCTCCTGCCACAGCCCCTGGAGTGTGAGATACAGGCTACAGAAGTTAATTTTTTGTTGCTAGTGATCCAAAACTATCAGTGTAAATGGCCAGTTTTCAGAATTATTTAATTTAGGAAGGCTCTCAAAAAAACACCCCAAAACTTGGAAAACAGCAGCCTAAAAAAATAAATAAATAACAAAAGAAAAATGACAGAAAATCAAATCAGTTTCACTGGAACTGGGCTTTTCGGTAGGAGCTCACGTTCCCTACGTCACTGTAGGTAAAATCATAATAACATAAGGAGAACTGGGGCCCGAGACGCAAAACACAATGCTGTATATGACTCACAAGTCTTCTTTTGTCATACACTGAACTATTCTTTCTCGTAAAACTCCCCCAGGAAAAGCCAACCACAGGACCTGACTTCCAGTGGGGAATTCCTGAGGGTGAAGATTAAGAGAGCAATCGTTGCCAACCTGAGGAATTTAGGAAGATGGTTTCACAAGACGTGCCCATGGAATTGTACGCACAGCATTTGACCAGAAGCCCTTGGATGGCCTCACTCATGTTGAGGATACTGCTGGTCACCCACTGCCCAAACACTTTTCTGTTCGATTTTTTATTCCACACTCCTTCCGTGATTTCTTCAGTGCAGCTGAAAAGAAATGGCAGACAGGGAAGTTAGACAGGCAAATCAGATGAGAAGTCAGGGTCTCATCTGAGAGTTCTTAAAGTTCTGAAAGTTAGTGATTCAGAAGGGAAGTATTAAACATGTCCTCGGTTCCTATACTGTATTCATCCATGATAGGGTCAGATGTCTTGCTTTTTCCTTTCTCTCTCTCTCCCTCCCTCTCTCCTCTCTCTTCCTCTCCCTGCTTGCAAATAAATAAAAATATTTTTAAGAATTTTTAAAGAAGGGCTGAAGAGATGGTTCAGCGGTTAAGGCACTTGCCTGCAGTGCCTAAGGCCCCGGGTTCAATTCCCCAGGACCCACATAAGCCAGACCCACAAGGTGGTGGCCCTGATGCATTCTCTCTCATTCTCTCTCTCTCTCTGCTTGAAAATGAATAAATAAAATATTTTTAAAAAATTTTAAAGAAAGACAGATGGAGAGAGAGAAGTCACTATGTAGTCTCCATCTTTCTTTCTTTAAAAAATTTTTAAAAATATTTTTTATTTATTTGCAGAGAGAATGGACACATCAGGACCTCTTGTTTCTGCAAAGAACTCCAGACACATGCACCACTTTGCACATCTGGTCTGGGGAATTGAACCTGAGCCTACAGGCTTTGCAAGGAAGTGCTTTTGACTGCTGAAGCATCTCTCCAGCCTTAAAAATTTTTATTAATTTGCATGTATGTGTGTGGGGGGGTATGGATGTGCCAGGATATCTTACCACAGAACAATGCCCATCCAGCTACATGAGTGGCTAGAGCATTAAGCCTGTGCCAGCTTAGGGCTGTGAAAGCAAGCACCTATAACCGCAGAGGTATTTCCCCAAGCTGAATCAGAAACAGTCTCTCTATGTACCCCAGACTAGCCTCCAACTCTAGATGCTCTTCCCTCAGCCCCCCTTAGTGCTGGGATTATGGGTGTGTGCTACTGCCCAGCTTTGCTCTTCCAGAGACATCAAGCTTCTCTTACTTGGGAGACTTGTCTGAACACTTCTTCCAGATCCAAGAGGGTAATGGGTATCCATCCGAGGAGCAAGATGCTTGGCCGGCAGAGATGTTGACTAGCACTTGAGGCTTCCCTGCAGAGAAGAACATGCAAAGTAAGCCCACGCAGGATGGTCCTGGCTCCAGCGTTGCCTACCAGGTAACTCCAGGGCAGCGAGTGCCTCCGGGTGGCATCTCATTTGGGATGCCTCCAGCCATCCCTCCCTTTTGTCACTCAACATTCTTGCCAAGTGTCCCTATACCTCCCCACAACTTGGCCCATTTTCGAGACCTCCATCAACACTTCTACCCAATTCTGAGCTTCAGAAGGATATCTGAAAAAAAAAATCGAATGAAATACACTCTTCTTTAAAAAATATTTTATTTATATGTTTATTTTTGTTTTTGTTTTTTTGAGGTAGGGTCTCCCTCTAGTCCAGGCTGACCTGGAATTCACTATGTAGTCTCAGGGTGGCCTTGAACTTACAGTGATCCTCCTACCTCTGCCTCCCGAGTGCTGGGATTAAAGGCTTATGACACCATGCCTGGCTTTATTTATTTATTGAAAGAGAATGAGAGAGAGAGGAAGAGGCAGACAGACAGAGAGAGAGGGGGGGGGAGAGAAATTGGGGCACTAGGGTCTCCAGCCACTGCACCACCTTGTGCATCTGGCTTTACGTGGGTACTGGGGAATTGAACTTGAGTCCTATACTTAGCAGGCAAACACCTTAACTACTAAGCCATCTCTCCAGCTGGATGAAATACAATCTTGTCCTTTCTTTTTCCTTAATCTTGGCTTTTGGACAGATCAAAAACATGAAAGGTATTAAAACAACAGTTTATTTTTATGACTCCTCAGCCTTTCTTTAACATGACCCTTCAAATAAAGCTACAGCAGTAAAGTGTGTGCAGACTGCACATGGAATGTGTCCAGCAGATCGGAAAGTAAAATTTCAAAACATTCCTGCATATAAACATAATTTTATTATTTATTTTTATTTATTTATTTTTGCTTGCAGGTTGACCTGGAATTCACTATGGAGTCTCAGGCTGGCTTCAAACTCAGGGCAATCCTTCTACCTCTGCTTCCCCAGTGCTGGGATTAAAGGGATGCACCACCATGTCAGGCTAAAAATAGTTTTATAGCATCCCTCCCAAGCTGTTATTTGGCTCTTCTTGGTTAAAATTAATAGAGAATAAAAGAGAAGACAAAAAAATTATGTGACAAGGGAGATTTTCCAGTGGTTAAAAGCACTTGCTTGTGAAGCCTGCTGGCCCACATAAAACCAGATGCACAAAGTCGCACAAGCATCTGGCACTCATTACAGTGACAAGAGACTGTGGAAACACACACACACACACGTTTGTTCAAATAAATAAATAAATATTTTAAAACCATGAAATTCTTGACTTAACTTACTTCTTATATTCAGCGTGAACATTTTGGTGAACTGAGCGTCGTCGTTTTCTGCGTGAAATATGTATTCTCCTGGCTGGTGCTTATGGTTGCAAAACTTGGATACACTGTTTGAAAAAGCATTAAAAAATAGCTTAGCCCAGTTCTACAGGAGACGCTACAGTGAAGGACCTCGGGGATGCCAGTGCCTGTAGCCTACTCCCCTGCTGCTCAAAGTGTGACCCCAGGACACACACAGGCAGCTCAGCATCAGCATCAAGGTCCTCTGAGGACTTGGTAGAAATGCAAAATTCAGACCCCACCCGAATCTAGCGACTAAGGAATCTACACTTCAAGGTCATCTCCCGGTGGCTCATCTACACTTGAAGCTTGCAGAGGAATCCTCAGAGACCACAGAGCTCCCGCCCTGCTCTTTGACACTTTCTTTGGCCTCCCCGGACACAAGGACACAGAAGAAGCTCTGCAGGGGGAGGCCTGGCCTGCTTCCTGAGAGGACTAGGCGGCAATCACTCTGGATTTACACACAGCACTTCCGCCAGGCTCAAATTCGCCCAGCTTAAATGGAGGGCCCGCTTGGATGTACATCAAGTACACGTTTTTTGTTTATTTGCTTGCTTGTTTCAAGGTAAGGTCTCACTCGAGCCCAGGCTGATCCCCCTACCTCTGCCTCCTGAGTGCTGGGATTAAAGGTGTGCGCCACCACGCCTGGCTCATGACATTTTTATACAAATGTGTCATTAGACTTCCTTCTAATTCATCCCCTTTCCCCATTGTCCTTCCTTAAACCCTGGTTTACTTGAAGGAAAATAAACGAACAGTGTGTAGAGCAAGGTAGAAAGGTAAGCAGCAGGGCTAGAGCGGGAGTCAGCTGTGAACTTGAATCAGGGTATAGAAGACCTGGCTGCCAGCTTCCTGGCATCAGAGCAGACAGCTGAGATGAATCAGGTTGTCTTGGGCTCAAGGTGTTGGAGGTTTTGGTCCACGCTTGGCCTGTTGCTCCAGGCCTGTGATGAGCCCATCAAAGCCCCAGCTGGAACAAAACCACCTATTTATGGCCAGGAGTGAAAGACAGAAAGAACGCAGGGGTCCCACTAACCCCCTTCAAGATGTGCCCACTGACCTCCCCAGCTCCCACAGAGCCTCACCTCTTAAAAGTTCAACCACCTCCTGGCTCTGCTCTGAGGAATGAGCGTCTGGAGAAGATTTAAGATTTAGACTATCTGATGCCTGTCCTGGGGCATCAGAGTTTACAAGTTGGGTAGAACCTATGTGAGTGGAATAGTTCTGGCATTAATCTGAAGGCAGGCAGGTGATCGAAGGACACAGAGGTTGGTAGGAAAGCTTAGTGGGATTTACAGACGAAGCAGGACATGAGCTGCACCTGCCATAGGAGTTGGTAAGGAGAAAACTATCCAAGGAGGAGGCAATGCTATGGCCAAAGGAGGAGACAGAAATACACATGGTGGGGCTGGAGAGATGCTCAGCAATTAAGGCTCTTATCTGCAAAGCCTACTGACCCGGGTTCGATTCCCCAGTACCCATGTAAAGCCAGCCAGATCTACAAAGTGGCCCATGCATCTGGAGTTCATTTGCAGTAGCTGGAGGCCCTGGCATGCCCATTCTCTCTCTCTCTCTCTCTCTCTCTCTCTCTCTCTCTCTCTCTCTCTCTCTCTCTCTCCTTGCAAATAAATAAATAATAATAAAGAAAGAAATTCACAGGGCCATGTGAGAGGGACAGGAGTCTCTTTGCCATGTCACAGAGAAGTGGACTTCACGGGTAGAGTCAGCTGACTGGGAACTTTGAAAAACAGGCCTAATTATTGAGACTTCAAGGAGAGAAAAGTGGAGGATACTGTGGATCCCAGAGCAAAAGACATGAACAGTATTTTAGATTCATCTGATGGTCGCTGGAAATGTTTATTGGAGGAAAATCTGGAAAAAGTACTAAAAACCCAGGAATTCATTCACTCACCCAACAACCAATGGTGGGCCCCTATCCTGCGGGAGGAATCCAGGTGCCAGCTGCAAATTTGGAAACACGGGTTTCCATTCTCACAGAATTAAGTTTTGTGGTAAAAGCAGATGGGCAAAGCAGTGGTAGGAGTTGGACATGGTGGCACATACTATAATCCCAGCACTCTGGAGGCTGAAGTAGGAACTTTATGAGTTTGAGGTGAGCCTGAGCTACACAGCCAGACCCCCACCTCCAAAATCCAAAAACAAAGGGAGAAAAAAAAAGCAGTTATGATTTAAGTGTAGGAAGTCCTATTGTGACAGTTTCAGGCAAGTTCACAAATTCCAGGCGTGACCCACTCTCCCCTGAATGGGAGGTGTCTCTAGCTAGAGCTCAAACCTAGATGCTAAAACTGATTGGTCAGATATGGACCAACCAGCTGTCTTTCTGACTTAGCTGGCGGAGGTCTTAAAACGTCACTGAAACAAAGTCCAGTCTCTTCCCTCCACATGGCTCCCTAGGAGAAGGATTTCTAAATCTCCAGGCCTTAGAAAGGTAAGGCCTTCCCCCACCCCAGCCAATGGCTAGAGTGAGGGAAGGCTCAAGATTTTTCCCACATGAACCTTCTTCCTCATGATGGGAGCCCTCTCTTATCTTTCCTTCCTCTACTTGTTTAGCTGAACAGCACAGATTTTGCTAAACCCTCTCCCACGTGCTCTCCCCACACTGGTGGCTGGAGATCTCTGTAACTCCCCATTCTCTTTTAAATAAAGTCTCCCACTCTACCTTATCCTCTGCTGGTCTATAATTTTAATTCTTTAACTTTATAGACAAGAATTCCAAGGGTGCTCCTTGAGTTCTGAGGTCCATTGGAATTTGTTGGGTGTTATCTAAGTTCTAACCCCCAGCTCCACTGTTACACTATGACAGGAGAGATGAATGGAAAAAGAGAGGAAAGGACAAACCCAAGAGAAAGAAACTGCAGCATTTGACTGGATATGGGAAAGGTGGCAATAGAACCCAAGCTGACCCTGAGATCCAACACACCCAACTGGAGAGCTGCCAATTTTGAACCAATGCCCACCTAACACCAATGCAGTGTGTGTGCCCTTAACCCTACCAGATAGCTCTTCTGGCCTGGTCTACTGTAACAGAAATCAGCTTTCTGGCCTGTCAACTATCCGGAAGTTGGGCTGGGATGTAGCTCAATGTTTACCATGCAAATTGCCCTGGGTTCCATACTCAGTACAAGTTAAAAAAATAAAATAAAATAAGGCTGGAGAGATGTCTCAACAGTTAATGTGCTTGCCTGCAAAGCCTAATGACCCAAGTTGGATTCCCATTACCCATATAAGTCAGATTCACAAAGTGGCACATGCGTCTGGAGTTTTTTTTTTTTTTTTTTTTTTTGCAGTGGCTGGAGACCCTAGTGTGTCCATTCTCTCTGTCTCTCTTCTATCTCTCTCTGCTTGCAAATAAATAAAGTATTAAACAAACAAAAAAAGAAAAGTTTCCAGAAGTCAAAAGCTAAACATTTAAAATAATTATTTGCAGAGGTAGGAGGACTGCCGTGAGTTCAAGGCCACCCTGAGACTACACAGTGAATTCCAGGTCAGCCTGGACTAGAGCGAGACCCTACCTCAAAAAACCAAAAAAAATAAAATAAAATAATTGTGTGTGCACGCGCGCATGTGCGCGCACCACGTGCACAGGTTAGAGGACAACTTCCAGGTGTCTGAGTTCCACCTTCTTTGAGACAGGGTCTCTTGAAAATGAACTGCAGGCTAGCTGGCCTTTCTCCTGGCTCCGCCTCCCCTTGTTTAAGGTTCACAGTGATCACAGATGCATGTGCTGCTTTGCATCTGGCCTTATGTCGGTGCTGGGGAACTGAACTGAGTCTGGCCAGCTTCACAAGCAGGTGCCTTTAACTGTTGAGCCACCTCCCCGGCCCAAAAGCTTGAACATTTCTTAAGGTACAGAGAGATTTTATTAGGTTAAGAAAAGAGGAGAGAGTAGAAGGCAAATGTGGGGTAAAGCCCAGAGTATAGAGAGCTCCTACTCCTGAAAAGGCAGGAAGAGGGAAAGCCCCAGTTTGAACATTTTAACATTTTAAAAAATTATGCTTTCTTGCTGGGCGTGGTGGCACAGGCCTTTAGTCCCAGCACTCAGAAGGCAGAGGAAGGAGGATCACCATAAATTCGAGGCCACCCTGAGACTACAGACTACAGAGTGAATTCCAGGTCAGCCTCAGCTAGAGTGAGACCCTACCTCAACCCCCCCACTATATATAATACTTTCTTAACAAGAGGACCAAAGAAGTAAAAAAAGAAGATGGTTGGAGGATACCTGACATCCTCTGCATGTGTGCACATTGGGTACACACATCAGCACACACACATCAGCACACACACATGCTTACACAGCAAAAGTAATACAATTATTATCATAAAGATACATATGATATATTTGACAATAAAAATCAAATTATAAATGACATGATTTCATGTTTGTACAAAGACCTATGTTTTAGGCTTTTGTTGGTTGTTACTTAAAAGAAGTGTAGCCAGGCGTGGTGGTGCATGCCTTTAATCCCAGCACTTGGGAGGCAGAGGTAAGTGGATTGCTGTGAGTTCAAGGTCAACCTGAGCTCGAGTGAGACCCTCCCTCGAAAAAAAAAAAAGTTTGAAATGTTATGTTTTAAGAGGATATTTTGAAATTTAAAAAATATTTTAGAGAGCTGGTGAGATTGTTCAGTGGTTAAAGCGCTTGCCTGCAAACCCTAATGACCTGAGTTCGATTCCCCAGTGCCCATATAAAGCCAGATGCACAAAGTGGCACATGCATCTGGAGTTTGCAGCAGCTAGAGGCCTTGGCACACCCATTCTTTCTCTCTCTTTCTTTCTCACTCCTTGCAAACAAATAATAATAAATAAAAAATATTTTAGAGCTGGAGAGATGGCTCAGTGGTTAAGACACTTGCCTGCAAAGCCTAATGACCTCAGTTCGATTCCTCAATATCCACATAAACCAGATGCACAAAAGGGTGCATGCATCTGGAGTTTGCTTGCTGTGGCTAGACACCCTGGGGTGCCCATTCCCCACTCCCCATTCTCTCTTACTCTCTCTGCTTGTAAACCAACTCCAAATGCAAACACCAATCTTTGTGCATCTGGCTTTACAGGGGTTACTGGGAAATTGAACCCAGGTCATCAGGCTTTGCAAACAAGCACCTTTAACCACTGAGCCGGCTCTCCTCCCTGTTTGACTCTTTGAAGGCCCTTTCAGAACTCAGGATATGGTTGATAACTTACAACTGAGTAGGGGACTTAAAGAACAGATAGGGGGCTGGAGAGATGGCTCAGCAGTTAAGGCGCTTGCCTTCAGTGCCTAAGGTCCCAGGTTCAAATCTCCAGTACCCACATATGCCAGACCCACAAGGTGGTGGCCCTGGTGTGCTCGCTCTCTCTCCTCTGTATCTCTCTACTTTAAAATGAATAAATAAATTTAAAAAAAAAAGAACAGATAGGACCCCCGCAGGAGTAAAGGGGAGAAGACGCTGCCATGCTGGGAGCTGACTTTCCTGTTTGCTAGTTCTTCTGTCTTTGTGCAGCTTGTCACCCACAACAAACAAGGCCACCACCTGGTTACTCCAGAAATTTGTGGTGCCTAATAAGGGCGGAACTGAGATTTGTGGCAGGCATATAAAGTATTTCAGGGGGAAAAGTGAAGCTAAGGAGAGTCTGCAGGAAGAAATTCTGTGAAACTGGGAAACACTAAGGCGCATGTGAAGTTGAAGTCTATAGATAATCTTGCAACTCACGGTTTGCACCCGAGTCCTGTTATCAAGAGCAGCGTAGTATCGGGACAGATTGGAGCTACAGCTTAATCACACGCCAGCACAGAAAGGCAAGTCCTAAGAAACATTGGTGAAATATTTGAGGAAGTGAATTGCAGAAATGAAGCTGTGAAGGTGGGGAAGTTGAGAGTTCTGGCCCATGCTCACAACCACACCAAAGCTTTTGCAGGTGCGTTAGGACATAACTCTGTTGGTGAAAGAAAGAAGGAAAGAAAGAAAGAGAGAGAGAGAAAGAAGAAAGAAAGAGAGAGACAGAGAGAAAGAGAAAGAGAAAGAGAGAGAGAAAGAGAAAGAAAGAGAAGTGAGAGAGAATGAAAAGAAAGAAAAAAAAGAGAAAGGAAGGAAGGAAGGAAGAAAAGGAAAGAAAAGATGGGCTGGAGAGACAGTTCACTCACTGGTCAAATCACTTGCCATGCAAGTGTGAGGAACAGAGTTCAGATCCCTAGCACCAACATAAATACTATACATAGTGATGTCCACTGGTGCCCTTAGAGCTGGGAGGTAGAGACAGGCAGATCCCAGGCATGCTCGACAGCTACTGGTTCGGTCAGTGACTGACCCTGACTCAATAAATAAGATGGAGAGCAACCGAGAAAGACCTCCAGCGTCCAACCTCTGGCCTCCACCTGCGCACACACACACGCACCTGCACACATCTGAGCATGCATGCACACATGCTTGCTCATCACATGCATATACACAGGCACAAGTTAAAAAAGAGGATCTGAGGAGATGGCTCAGCATTCAAAGGCATTTGCTTGCAAAACCTGCTAACCTAAATTTGATCTTCCCCGAACCTACATAAAGACAGATGAGAGCCGGAGAGATGGCTCAGAGGTTGAAGGCACTTGCTTGCAAAGCCTTCCAGCCTGGGTTTGATTCCCCAGTATCCACATAAAGCCAGGAGCACAATGTGGTGCATGCATCTGGGGTTTGTTTGCAATGGCAAGATGCCTTGGCACACCCATTCCCTTTCTCTCTCTCTCTCTCTTTCTGCCTTTCTTTAAAATAAATAAAAAACTAAGAGAGAGAGAGAGAGGGGGATGCATGTGTCTGTAATGCTCCAGCAGTGAAAGGTGGAGCCAGGAGAGTCTGAAGCTCACGGATCATCTAGACCTGTGGCAGCAAGATCCTTTGTCTCAAAGAAGATGGAGGAACACCATGATTTATTTACTGTAGACCACAGCCTTGCTTGGGAGGACATCACAGTCTAGCCTGAAGCCCTCATGTCACCCAGCATTTATTTTAAGACATCAGAGGAGTTATCACTATGGAACTGCAGCGGGAGTTGGCTATTGCTTTCCAAAATACTACCCCACCCTCCATGCTCAGGCAAGCAATTCAGTGACACACACACAGAGTTAAAAAAAAAAAAAAAGGCATCAAGGAGCCCGGCGTGGTGGTGCCTTTAATCCCATGCCTTTAATCCCAGCACTCTGGAGGCAGAGGTAGGAAGATTGCCATGAATTCAAGGCCAGCCTGAGACTCCATAGTAAATTCCAGGTCAGCCTGGGCTAGAGTGAGACCCTACCTCAAAAAAAAAAAAAAAGTGGGGAATTAAAGTAGAAGAGAGGGTAGTTGGGAAGAAGAAGGAGTTCAGTGAGGGAGTAAAGAAGGGAACAAGAGAAGGTGATAATGATCAAAATACATTATATGCATGCTTAAAAATGTCAATAAATACAAAATTTTAAAGAATTCCTCCCTCTAGAAGAGTCTTGGTTATGGTTGTACAAATCCTCAGGAGAAGCAAAGTCTCCTTCCTTCTCCACTTATAGTTGGATTAGTTCCGCATTTCTTTCTGAAAACAAAAATCAGTGTGTGTATAGGTGTTTCCCTGTTTTGATGGAGTTTTACTTCCTCAGTCATTGACGAAGCCCAGCAGAGGCGAACCACCCGGCACAGTGCTTTCAAGCGGGAAGCAGCAACTTGTGACTCAGAAAAGGCCCAGGACCGCGGCACACCGTGAAGATTCCTTTTTTCACGGGGGAAGCTTGACTCGGAAGCCAATGTGAGACAGTTACGGTATCCACACAGTGCGCCTGCTGTTTGTGTTCTCATTTTCAGTTTTGACTCAATCAATATATAAACTCACAAACCCATGGAGCTGGGTTTGTAGTTTGGTGGTAGAGTGCTTGACTAGCATTCACGAGGTCCTGGGTTCAATCCCCAGTACTGGAAATATAGACATACATAAAATACATATGCATGTATATATAAACTCATCATAAAAGAATTCACTTCCATAAATACAAAATTATCTTTCTCAGGGGCAAGGTAAATGTGAGGGTTCCCTGGCGTCTCTCACCTGTATCCATCATCAAGACCCCTTTGCTCACACGGAAATGATTTTCCAGAGAAGGTCCATGTACATCGGATTTGTGGGTATGCTTTAAATCTGACAGAAAAGCAAAATTCTTCATACTGGTCAATTGCATACTCTTCTTGTGAGTTGGTAGCGTTTATAAATCCCTTCTCTGCAAAAGAGAGAAAAATAAAAGCATTCACCCTTGGCTAGGGAGAGCCTTATGAGGTGTACTGAGATGGTAAATGAGCTCTTATCCAGCCTTTTAAGGCCAGTGAGCTCAGCGCCCGCAAGCCATAGGTCAAGTGGGATAGTCCATGAAGAAACTCAGGAGTCAGGACCCCCAATTCTCAGCCAGAGCTCCGGATCTTCCATTCAAAAGAGGTGTCAATAATCAGCTTCCTTCCAGACAAATATATCAATAAATTGATAGGTTTTACAGACAATTTCAAAAGGTTGAAGGGCTCCCCCACTCCCAGCCAAACCAGCAAGCGCTGAGGCCAGAGTTTGGGAGTTTGTGTGTCCTGCAAGAACAATTCTCTCGGTGACAGACCCCATGCTGCATAATCTCCAGGCACAAATGAAGGGAGAATGTGGCCAGCAATAGTCACAGGATTCCTTGTGGGACCGTTCTGTGTTAGTTTGCTAAGAGAATGTTGCATTTCTTAGCATGTTCATTATGGCTAAAGGCTGAGCTCTAATCTGATATTACTTAAGTGGAATTGTTATTTCTTCGGAGGCCACCCAAATACCCATTCACCTTGGTGCATGAAGTCAGAGCTCACTGTGCTAGAGGTACATTCTCAGAGCAAGTATTTTTTTAAGTGCTTATTTAATGTCAGGCTCTGGGATTAGGGATTATTTTGTCTTTATTTATACAGTCTATGGGAAGATGAAGGTATACACACAGAAGATCACATTTACAGTGTAGTGTGTGCTCAGCCAAGTGAGCATGGCTTAACCAGGAAAGAAGGCCACGAGCAGCTTATCTAGTAAGCAATTTTAACTCAATTTCTTTCTCGTCCTTTGGATGGTAACATTACAATGAAATCAAAATCTAGATGACGTACCTCACACTGCACAAGAAAAGCAACTGAAACAGGAATAAGAAAATTGTGCCAGCAGCCTTTATTACCTAGGATGGTAACCAGAGCTGATTGGCTGGGATGCTCGGAGGAGGAGCAAGTATAATATCCAGTGTTGTTTCTTCCCACTGATGATACAAAAGCAAATAGGATCCGTGTCATACTTCTGTTGGCTGCGTAGGTGCTCATCTCAAAGTAGCTGCCCTAGATGTGAATAACACAGAGTTTGTATTAAGGTTTCCAACTCACAGCACGCTTGCTGCCCCTGAGTTGTCAGAACACGAATCGCCATATTACCTCCTCGAGGGCTTTGTTTTCTAATTCCCAGGTGAGCCCAAATTCGTGGTTGACATGAATGGCTTTACACCTTATCCATAAGGGCTCCCCAACTTTCAGGAATAATTGGGGCAGAGTGGTTTGAGGAGTCTGATTTAGATCTGGAAGATGAAAACACCCCAAATAAGACAGAAAAAAAAAAAAAAGGATTCTCTTCCGATTACAGAATGTTTTCTGGGGCTGATGAGATGGTTCAGCAGTTAAAGGTACTTGCTTGCAAACCCTAATTACCTGGGTTCGATTCCCCAGTAGCCAAGTAAAGCCAGATGCACAAAGTGGTGCGTGTGTCTAAAGTCTGTTTACAGTGGCAGGAGGCCTTATTGTGCCCATACTCACTCTCACTTCTTCTATTTCTGTCTCAAATAAATATAAATATTAAAATATTTTCGGAATGTCCTGAAGATAAAAGGTTTCAATAGCTCCAATTTTGCTAACTATATTCATAGAATAATCTTGGCCTGGGGTTATAGCTCTGTGGTGGAATGTTTGCCTAGGAAAGACCTGGGTTCTATGCTCAGCACCAAAAACCAATAAAATAAACCAATCTTGCTGGGCATGTTTTTGACACCTGCCTTTAATCCTGATACTTGGGAGGCAGAAGTAGGAGGATCACTGTGAGTCTGAGGCCAGCCTGAGACTACAGAGTGAATTCTAGGTCAGCCTGGGCTAGAGTGAGATCTACCTCGGAAAAAAAAAAAACCATATAATAATAATAAGCCAATCTTTTATTTATTTATTTTATTTTTTTGGTAGGGTCTTGCTCTAGCCCAGGCTGACCTGGAATTCACTATGTAGTCTCAGGGTGGCCTCGAACTCACAACAATCCTCCTACCTCTGCCTCCTGAGTGTTGGGATTAAAGGTGTGTACCACCACACCCAGCCTAATAAATCAATCTTTTAGAGGCTGAATATTCCTCGAAGAAGAAATCAGCACTTGGAGAATACATAATGTCACACTGTAAGGGTCACGAAGGGGCCTGGGGTGGAGGTCTGCCATAGTGCAATTGCTTAGCATGCACAAGGCCCTGCATGGTAATAAAATCAAACAAAATGGTATGAAGGAAACAAAGACCTTCTGAAGCTGAGTGACTTCCTAAGCAGATGTCAGTCCCAAACAGATCTGGAAGGCTTGGTCACTAAAATAAAAGCACATGACGTTCCGGGTACCTATTGTGAACAGCTTGGTGCATTCCCGGCCCAGCTCATTCCTGGCACAGCACCTGATATCCGCTCCAAACAATTCGTGAAGCACCTTTTCCTCCTTCTTCACAACAGCTGGACTTTCTTCTTTACAACTGCAATTACAGAATAAGTGGGTACCTTTTGACTAAATATGCTTTAAAATGACAAAGGGAGACTGGGGGACAGAGTTCAGTGACAGAGTGCTTGTGTAGCATTGCAAGAAAAAAACGGGCAAGTTTACATGGTTACGAAGTTACAAAGTTTACTTAAGGATTTAAAGAACCAGAGAAGTCAGCAGGTTCAAAGGAAAATTCCAACAATGCTTTAAGCATAGGATTCCTAGGAAACTGGTTATCTTTCTACTCTGTATCTAACTAGAATATTGCATGATAAATAGTTTGAATTTTCTTTTGTTTGGTGACTTCTTTTGTGTTTCAGACACTATGTAGCCCAGGCTCTGGCCTGGAATTTGCTGTGATCCTCCTGCCTCAGCATCTTGAGTACTGGGATTATAGATATGTGCCACCATGCTTAGCCACTTGGTGACTTTATTTTTGTTGCAAGAAGGGAAGAACTGAGAAGAAAGAGAGAAGGGCTCTGGCTTGGCTTTTATGCAGCTGGGCAGGGCTGGTGGTAGCTTTTCTTTCCATACATGGATAAGAACAATGGAAGGGGAGAGAGGAGAGAGGGAGGGAGAGAAGGACGCTGAAGATGCCCACGGCAACAGAGTGAGTTCCCAAAGCCCACTGAAGAGAAAAGCCAAAGTGCCATCCCCAGATAAGGCGCCAAGATCATCTCATTGTTCAGTAGGACAATTCTCCTGCCTCTGCAGATAAGGGACCTTGGTTCCTAATGAACCTCTGACCATGGCTTTTCCCAAAGCAGACAAGAATTTTGGCATCTGTGTAGATTTATTCCCATTCCCCCTCACCCCCGAGCAAGCACACTCTCCTTTGTTGTTTTGTTTTGGTTTTGGTTTTTTGAGGTAGGGTCTCGCTCTAGCCCAGGCTGACCTGGAATTCACTATCTCAGGGTGGCCTTGAACTCACGGTGATCCTCTTACCTCTGCCTCCGGAGTGCTGGGATTAAAGGCGTGCGCCACCACGCCCGTTGTCTCCTTTGTTTTTGTACCCTTCTCTCTTTTTAAGTGCAAGAGAGCAATAGTTAAAAATATAGGAACACTCAAAGAAAAGAATTTCAAATTATTCAAATTCTAGCATCCTGAGACAACTGTAATCACACTGATGTGATGTGGACTCTTCCAATAGATACATATTTGTCTACACACATTAGAAGATTTTCACTAGTTCAACTGCTTGAATTGCTACTCAGCAGAGTCCAGCACCCACGGAACTGCCAGCACTGCAAACCAGGCAGGGTAAATTCGCTTCCATTCTTTTTAACATATATTTTATTTATTCATTTTCAAGCAGAGATAGAGATGCAGAGAGAAAGAGAGAGAGAGAGAGCACCAGGGTCACCACCTTGTGGCTCTGGCTTATGTGGGTCCTGGGGAATTGAACCTGGGGCCTTAGGCACAGGAGGCAAGTGACTTAACTGCTGAGCCATCTCTCCGGCCCTTTTTATTATTATTATTATTTTATTTTCACTTCCATTCTTCCCAGAGAAGTTAAGTAACTTGCCTGAGGCTGGTAAGCAAACCAGTGTTCAAAGCCAGGCTCTCAGCTTCTAGATTGTTTTTTTTTTTTTTTTGTTAAGCAATTATAATAGGCTGTTCCCCCCCCCCCCAAGAGAGTACTCAAAAATTAAACATTAAGGCACAGGGAAATTCTTGGTTTAAAATTCTCACCTTCAGCAAGATGTGGTGGTGAACACCTTTTATCATCCTAGCACTCGGGAGGCAGGGGTAGGAGGATGGCTGTGTGTTTGACTCTGAGACTATATAGTGAATTCCAGGTCAGCCTGGACTAGAGCGAGACCCTACCTCACCCCCCCCCCCCAGTTGGGACCTTCTTCCCCACTCCAGTCAGATACTATGGGAGCCAACAAAGCCATAACTTAAAAGGACTTTTCTCAGTGAGGCACAATGGCCACAATGTGAGATCTTAAAGGATCATCTCTCCAAATACCGTGCAGTCATGAGCCTAACTCCCTTCCTGTGAGGTCCAGAGTGGTCCTTCTTTGAAATGTGGGGAAAATTAAAATTTACAGTACAGCACGATGTCATCAACGATAGAAAAATACCAAAATTCGGGCTGGAGAGATGGCTCAGCGGTTGAGGCACTTGCCTCCAGTGCCTAAGGCCCCCGGTTCAATTCCCCAGGACCCACATAAGCCAGACCCACAAGGTGGTGGCCCTGGTGCTCTCTCTCTCTCTCTCTCTCTCTCTCTCTCTCTCTCTCTCTCTCTCTCTCTCTCTCTGTATCTCTCTCTCTCTGTATCTCTCTGCTTGAAATGAATAAAATATTAAAAAAAAGAAAAATACCAAAATTCTAATTCTAATAGAGGTTACCTTTACACCTCATACCTTTCTCCGTGTGAATCGCAGAGCACCCACTCCACGATGGGTTCTGGAACACTGTCAGATATGCAGAGCAATGCGTCTTGATTTTCCAATTTCCTGAAGTAAGGTCTTCTCAATGTGTACAGCAGTGTATCTGAGGTGTCATAAAACACTAACATTTTAATATTTTATAAATTATTGTCTTAGAAGCCCCCTCAAAAAGAAATTCCACATTATTGAAAGGCTAATATTTTAGCAGGGTGTGGTGGTGCATGCCTTTAATTCCAGGATTCAGAAGACTGAGGTAGGGGATGGTTATGAGTTCAAGGTCAGCCTAGGGTTACAAAATGAGTTCCAGATCAGCCTGGGATAGAGTGAGACCCTGTCTCAACCCCACCCCCTAAAGCTAATATTTTATATCACAGCATTGTCCAACCCCCCATCTGATGTATGAAATATAACTGGAGATCACATCAACTTTAACATTTATCTCTTGGCAGTTTCTTTGGGAATTTCACAAAGTCCTATGGAGACGAGTGACTGCTGGTGAAAGTGTTCATATCCATGACAGGACATGTAGTCTAAAGCCATTGTTTAATGTAAGTGTTAAAATTCAACTTTCTTCCCATAAATTTATCTATAACTGAGTTCAACTATTTTGTGATGGAGAAATGCAGAAATAGGGTAGAATGGAGTCACAATTAGAATTAGAGGTTTGGTTCAGCCTCCCATTTACAATGCTTCATCCCTCTTTCATGTGTGCATGAGAGGGCACACATGCACATTCACACACGTACACACATGTACCCACACACACGCACTTTCACACACATACACACACGGCACACACGTACACACACACGCATGGGCACACACGTGCACACACACTCACACACACATGCACACATCACTCCCCCCTTCCAACCATGCTTGACATTGAAGCTTTTTACGTCTGCTGGGATTCTCTCTCTCTCTCTCTCTCTCTCTCTCTTTCCTTTTTGTCTTTGAGATAAGTTCTCGCCCAGGCTGGCCTCAAATTCATGATCTCCCTGCCTCATCCTCTCCCATTGCATTACAGGCATTATTTGGACTTTCCTAAGAACTGAAGTTCCACCAGAGTGCTGAGGAGTGACAGTGGAGTGTTCAGCACCAAGAGAAGAGCACCCTCTGAGGCTCAGGGCGCAGTGCAGGAAAGGTGGCAGAAAGAACGAAAGAGCCACAGGAAGGGGAGGACTGCCTACAGTGCTGTCTTCCAGACAGACACAAAGTGGTCTTGCTGTCCATGAGCTCACAGTGGCTGATGCTCCCAACAGACCTTCGTGATAGGAGGGGGGAATGATGACATCAAAATGGAAGAGAGACTAGTTGGAAAGAAGGGATTCCGTGGAGCAAGGATTTGGTAAGAATGAAAGGGTAGTGGTGGGAGGGGATTGTGATCACATATAATGTTTATATTTACAAAGTTGTCAATAAAAAAGTTTTTAAAAAAGAACTGGAGTTCACTGTATCCCAAGGCGGATCACTGTTTTTTTTCCACAAAAATCTTTTTCTTTCTTTCTTCCTCTCTTCTTCCTTCCTTCCTATCTCTTTCTTCCTTCTTTCTTTCTTTCTTTTTGTTTTTGTCCATCACCCCCCCCCCCCCGCCAAGATAGGGTCTCACTGTAGCCCAGGCTGATGTGGAACTCACTCTGTAGTCCCAGGATGGCCTCAAACTCACAGTGATCCTTCAACCTCTGCTCTTGAGTGCTGGGATTAAAGGTGTGTGCCACCATGCCTGGCCCCTTCACTAATTTTTTTTTTTTTTTTGGTTTTTCGAGGTAGGGTCTCACTCTAGTCCAGGCTGACCTGGAATTCACTATGGAGTCTCAGGGTGGCCTTGAACTCACGGTGATCCTCCTCCTACCTCAGCCTCCCAAGTGCTGGGATTAAAGGCGTGTGCCACCACGCCTGGCTGCCCTTCACTAATTTTTAAAAACATATTTATTTATTTCCAAGCAGAGAGAAAGAGAGAGAGAAGAGAGAATGGGCACACCACTGCAAACAAACCAGATACATGCACCACTTTGTGTATCTGGCTTTATGTGGATACTGGCGAATGGAGCCCAGGTCATTAGGCTTTGAAAGCAAGTGCCTTAACCACCGAGAAATCTCTCCAACCCTTCCCAGTCCCCCCCTTTTTTTCAAGGTAGGGTCTCGCTGTAGCCCAGACTGACCTGAAATTCAGTATGTAGTCTAAGGCTGGCCTCAAACTCATGGCAATCCTCCTATCTCTGCTTCCCAATTGCCGGGATTAAATTTATGTGCCACCACACGTGGCTTCACTAATTTTTCAATGAAAAATTTCCTATACTTAATTTGAATTTCTTTCCTTATGACAAATTTTGTTCAAAGTATTATGTATTACTTGACATATACTATCTATATACTATATATTATTTTAGTTATTGTTTTATAGAAGGTCTTTCTTTACATATTATGTCTATAATCTTTTGTTGATTGTGAACCACAAGCATCTTTGCACACACATATGCATATTTATGAAGGAATACATAAAGTACAAATCTTTTCTTAAAATATTTTATTTATTTATTTGCAAGCAGAGAGGTACATACAAAGAGAGAGAGAGAGAAAGAGAGAGAGAGAGAGAGAGAGAAAGAGAGAGAGAGAGAGAGAGAGAGAGAGAGAGAGAGAGAGAGAGTATAGGCGTGCCAGGGACTCCAGCCACTGCAAATGATCTCCAGACACATGCGCCACCTTGTGGGTCTGGCTTATGTGGGCACTGGAGAATTGAACCCAGGTCCCTAGGCACTGGAGGCAAGTGCCTTAACCGCTGAGCCATCTCTCCAGCCCAGTACAAATCTTGAAAACACTAAGCTGCAAATATTCATGGGTCTGCTGTTCCATTTATAGAAAATGGCAAGGCTAAGGCCAGGGGACATGTAAGTTTACTTGTAAGACAGTTTAACTCATCCTTTCTGGGCAAGGTGCCTGGGCTTCAGGTTGCCTTTGCTTCGTGTTACAGAGCTCTTTGATTTGAATTTCTTCCCTCATGGTTTTTCGTGTATGTGCATCTGCCCGTTTTTATTGTGTGTGTACATATGTGTGTGCAGGGGTGTGTGTGTGTGTGTGTGTGCTTGTGAAGGCCAGAGGTAAATACCGAGTGTTGTCCTCAAGAGCACTCCACTTTTACTCTTTGGCACAAGCTCTCTCCCAGAACCTAGCTGTCTGCCTTCCCAGTGCTGGAGGCCTAGACTTGGGCCACGATGCCTGACATTTTACATGGGTTCTAGGGATCCAAACTCGGGTCCTCATGCTTGTACAACAAACGCTTTACCCACTGAGCCGTCATCTTCCCAGGCCTTGTTTTGTTGTTATTATTGTTGTTAATTCTGGCCCAGAGAAGAATGGGGTTCACATTCCTTCTTAAAGATCTCACATTTGGGGGCTGGAGAGATGACTCAATGGTTAAAGGTACTTCCTTGCAAAGCCTGATGGCCCAGGTTCGATTCCCCAGTACCCTAGTAAAGCCAGATGCACAGAGTGACACATGTGTCTGGAGCTCATTTGCAGTGGCAGGAGGCCCTGGAAGGCCCAAACTCATTCTCTCTCTGTATGCTTCTTTCTCTCTCTCTCCCTCAAATAAATAAGATAAAATATTTTAAAAAATATTTTATTTATTCATTTTCAAGCAGAGAGGTACAGAGAGAGAGAGAGAGAGAGAGAGAGAGAGAGAGAGAGAGAGAGAGAGAGAGAGAGAGAGAGAACCAGGGCCACCACCTTGTGGGTCTGGCATATGTGGGTACTGGGGAATTGAACCCGGGGCCTTAAGCACTGGAGGCAAGTACCTTAACCGCTGAGCATCTCTCCAGCCCAATAAGATAAAATATTAAAGTAAAAAGATTTTCCATTTTCAAGAGTAGAGTCCTGAAGGTTTTATAGCATGGTGAGGATGAACTCCTACCCTCCTGGGTCCATCAGAATTCTTTGTTCCTGTTCTATTCCCTTGACTGACACAAGGCTCTTTTCTCTGTAGGTTTGGCTCCAGAGTGTGCATGCCTACTGCACACACTGATTGTGCAACAGACAAAAGGCATCTCAATAACTTAGCCTGAAATTCTGTTTATCATTCCCACATCAAAATTCTCTTACCACATAGTTTTGTGTTCCTGAGCAATACGTTGACTTGTCTTATTCTTTTTTTTAAATATTTTATTCATTTTCAAGCAGAGAAATACAGAGATGGAGAGAGAGAGGGAGAGAACACCAGGGCAACCACCTTGTGGGTCTGACACATGTGGGTCCTGGAGAATTGAACCCGGGGCCTTAGGCACTGGAGGCAAGTGCCTTAACCGCTGAGCCATTTCTCCAGCCCCTTGTCTTATTCTTATACATTTGAAAATATAGCATCAGTTAATATGTTGCCCCATTTTCCTCCACTGTTTTGTTTTTAAGATCCGCCTACTGTGTGTGTGTGTGTGTGTGTGTGTGTGTGTGTGTGTTTGCTATGGCATGTATGTGGTGTATGTATATGTGTGTGCGGATATGTGTGCCTCTCTCTGAACCTGAAGCTGCTGCTATTTGGTCAAATTGGCTGCCTGTTGTGTCTCAGCGCTTCTCTGGTCTCTGCTCCCACACAGTTGGGGTTACAGAAGTGCTTGAGCTGGGCTCTCCCCAGCCTTCCTACTTGCATAGCAAGGGCTCTTGCCTGTGGAACCATTTCCCTAGCCCCTCACTTATGGTTTTCCATGGAGCTAGACTTCATTTACTTTGGATGGCTACATAGGAAAATATATTACCATCTGTCTTTTCATTTTCTTTCCATGGACACTTGAGTTGCTTCCAGATTTTTGTTTCATGATCCATGATGCTGTAAACATTTTATACATGTCTACTAAGGCATGTGTAGCAATTTCTTGAATAATATACCTAGGAGTGCAGAACTGTTGGTTTACATGATGTGAGCGTGTCCAGCTTTATACATACTGACAATTTTTCAAAATTTTTATACTAATTTACTGACACAGAAGAATACAAATATTCCTATTTTCCATATATTTACTAATTTTTAATTTTAATCAACATGATGGATATAAAGCACAGCTTGTTGTGGTCTTAATTTGATTTCTCAGTTGCTCAGATGTATTAAAAGAATATGTTGGGCTGGAGAGATGACTTAGCAGTTAAGGCATTTGACTGCAAAGCAGAAGGACCCGAGTTCAAGTCCCAAGTACCCACATGAAGCCAGAAGCACAAGGCACATGTGTCTGGAGTTCATATGTAGTGGCTGGAGGCCCTGGAGTGCCCATTCTCTCTCAAATAAATAAATGAATGAATGAATGAATGAATGAATAAATAAATAAATAAAATACATCTTAAAATAATATGTTATTATACTGATAGTATGGTTCCAGCATAAGCAAGCTCAAATCCAACTCAACATATGCAGTACAATGAAACTTAAGCTCAACCAGTCAGAAACTACCACCTGACCTCTAGTCTTTACCCAACAGAAGCTGCTGACATTTTCCACTCTAACCTCTCCAATATTTCCTTTATCTTGTTTCTGTGCACACTTTGTAAAAGTTCTCCCCTCGCACCTCCTGGAAGGAAGTCAAATATTGACTATCTGGTATTACTAAACTCATGGATTGCTGTCTGTTCAAGCTCTTACAAATTCAATGTGTCTATCTTTTATTTATTTTCATTTAAATATTGATTTTTTATAATTTATTTGTGCGAGAGAGAGTGAGAGTCAGACAGACAGAGAGTATGGACACACCCAGGTCTTCTGCCACTGCAAACCAACTCCAGACCCATGCTCCACTTTGTGCATCAGGCTTTATATGGGCACTGGGGAACTGAACACAGGGCCATAGAGTCTGCAAACAAGCACCGTTAACAGCTAAACCATCTCTCCAGCCTCCTCTTTATCTTTTAATACTTTTTTTTTTGCCATCCAGGGTTCATGTTCTAGGGAAAAAATAACCACTTATGTGTCTTATTCATTTTTCTGCTGAGCTTTCATTTTGTTTTATTTCTTATTAATTTTCAGAAGCTCTTTATCATGAGCTCATATCATGACTACTAATCCACTCTTTTAAAAATATTTTATTTATTCATTTTCAAGCAGAAATATACAGGAGATAGATGGAGAGAGAGAGAGAGAGAGAGAGAGAGAGAGAGAGAGAGAGAGAGAGAAAGAGAGAGAAAGGGAAAAGCTTTGAGGCCCATGGCAGAAAGCAGGATAAGACAGCTCTTAACCCCTGTGCTGCCCAGGCCCTGCCACTATCAGTCACTGTAGGACCGACTATGCAATCTAACACCTCATCCCACCAAGACGACCTCTGGGGACCTAACGTGCCATCTTCTGCTAGGAGCTTTGACCACAGGCGCACCCATGCTCATGCAGGCTCAGTGTGGGGTTTTGTCTGGCTTATCGGTTAAAGGCACTTGCTTGAAAAGCCTGATCACTGGAGTTCAATTCCCCAGTGCCCCTTAAAGTGAGATGCACAAAGGAATGTATGTATCTAGAGTTTGTTTGCAGTGGCAAAAGGCCCTAAGAATGCCTGTTCTCTTATAAATAAACATACGTACACACTTCTGTCAGATCACACTGAGATCTTACCATCCAATGAGGCATGTATTTTTCATCCTCCCTTTGCAGATAAGGAAGTTGAGGCTCAGAACTGACCTATCAGAGGTGTTAGTGTAAGAACCTGAGTTAGAACCCAAGATGCCTAATGGGGCCTAGAATCTCAGAACTAGGGAGGATAAGGCAGGGAGATTGTTGTGAGTTTAAAGCCAGCCTGGCCTACCTAGGAAGATCTTGTCTCCAATATATATATATATATCAAAGTTGAAACATTTCCAACTCTTTCCTGCTCTCCAGCAGACACTAAAGAAACCAAGGACTTCAAATAAGAGTATCTGCCAAATTCTAAAACAGCTTTCACATTCTGAGAGACCATGAAATCATGTCACATATTCAGTTCTCAGCAGGTTATGTGAATAGATTGAAGGACATTTAATTCAGCTTCACATTGAGAAAAGACTAGATGTCGTGTATTGAGTGGCAGTCAATAAACTATGGTTTCTAGGCTGCTGTTTTAGGATACTGAGAATACCTGGTAGCAAGCTGGACTTACTTCGTATACTCACTGAAAACAATATTGTGTAATTGGCAGCTTCACTCTGAATAAAAAGTAGGTATTCTCCAGCTTGGGACTCTGTCATTTTCAAAATGACCATGGAAATGACTCCTCTGCAAAACAAGAAAGAGAATGGGTTACTTTGGAGAATATATGAAACCAAAACCAGAAAATGTTATACCAAGTCAGAAAGTCGGTGGATCTCTAGGACTTTGGCCACAGGGCTGTTCTGTGGAAAACACAGCTGTCCTGCACCCATCACACTGCCTGAGAATTGTTAGTTTGACCTTGACTTTCAACCAGTCCCACCACTGAAACTGAGTGACCCTTATCTTATCCTAGCACAACAGGTCATGTCCACCAGCCTTGGGGGAGCCTGAACATTGCAGTGGTCTGCCATTCCCCTCCATGATCTACTGGCATCCAACTTCACATGGTTCTTATTAGCAGAGCTGGGTGAGGGTACAGAGAGATACAATGAGCAGCGGGCGCTTTCCTGGGAGGCAATAACCACACTCACTGGCATACCACAGAGAGAGAACTTCTCCTTGACAGTATTTTGACTTTTCAAATATTAGAGAAGGTAAATGGGGTTAGGGGCATCTCTTCAGATGTGAATCTGTTGATGCCCCTCTCCTAGTGATGTTGGACTTCACATTTTCTGGCGTTTTGATCCCCAATGCTCAAAGTAGATAGTCTTTCTCCATCAGTGTTGGCATCAATGAGGGGTAGACAAAGGATGAGGAATCTCAGGCTCCACTCAGATCTCCTCCATCAGAATTCCCACTTTAATAAGATTCCCTGAGCGACGGGATGATGGCTGTAACCAGGAGCCCTGCTGTGGTTCAGGAGAGTAAGTGCCTGCTGAACGCCCATCCCTACATGGACACCTGGTAGGACTGATATCTGATTTGCTTCTGCACCTTGACATCAGCAATGTGCTTTCTTTCTCAGTCACCAGTATCATTTGTGATGTTTTGTTTCCAGTGCTGGGGGCAGATCCATTGTCTTGGACATGATACACAAGTCTTCTGCCAGCAAGCTTCACTCCAAGCTTTCATTTGTGAACTTTGTGCGGATAAATAAAGCCATCCAGAAGCTATAAGTTTATGAAATAAAAATCTCCTGGGCTGGAGAGATTTCTCAGTGGTTAAGGCAGTTGCCTGAAAGCCTTAAAACTGGTTCAATTTCCCAGCACTCATGGAAAACTGGATGTACAGAGTGGTACATGCATCTGGATTTCATTTGCAGCAGTGTGCCCATTCTCTCTCTCTCTCCTTGCAAATAAATTTACATATATATGTGTGTATATATACATATATATACACACATATATATATACATACACACACACATATATATATATACATATATATTGGTTTTTCAAGGTAGGGTCTTGCTGTAGCCCAGGATGACCTGGAATTCACTATGTAGCCTCAGGGTAACCTGGAACTCACAGAGATCCTCTGACCTCTGTCTCCCCAGTACTGGGATTAAAGTCATGTGCCACCATGCCCAGAAAATAAAAATTGTTTTAAAAATCTCAGTACTAGAAATGGAATGCCTCCCTGAACTGTTGGTCAGGAAGGTACCTGATGCCCCCAGAACAATACAGGATGTTGCAACTACTGTTGGTTGTCCACCAGAGCCATATGGTGAGACCTTATTGCATGGCTACAGCACAGAGACATTCAATCAGAGCTGAGATGGAAGCTTCCACCCTGCTGGCTAGCTTTCACAGCACCAGAAGGAGCCATAAAGGTTGCTGAGGGAGAAGTCATGAATAATCTAATTGGGCTGTGAACTCTTTGCTACAATCCTGACCTGCCAGGCAAGATGTGTCCACTGGTATAATAGTGGCATGTCTGTTATGGGAGTAACTAGCCATTTTCTCATTGGATTTGAGGCCAATGCACAGGAGAGAATTTATGCCTGATGCTAAAAACCTGGTCAAATGCCTGTGGCCTTGAAGGTCAAGGGCCCCAGTGGGGAAACTACTAGTTGTGGTTTTACTAAATGACATGATGTTGCCCATCAAATTACTTTCTAAATATTTATGTTTATGTCCACAGACTCATGCTGCTGAGCTGTGATTACAAAAGTATATCTCCCCCCTGTTTTTATTTATTTTTGTTTTTATTTTTTATTTGAGGTAGGGTCTCATTCCAGCCCAGCTTGACCTGGAACCCATTCCCTAGTCCCAAACTGGCCTCAAATTCACAGTGCTCCTCCTACCTCTGCTGGGATTAAAGGTGTGTGCCACCACACCCAGAGAGAAGCATGTTTTCACAGCAGGCATCATGACTGTGAGGACTCTCAGAGTAACTGACTATTGATGCTCATCCCTACTGGTACAACGAGATCACTCCCTCCAAAGCTCGGGGAGCATCCCAGAAGAGGGGGAAGAAGGGTTATAAGAGCTGGAGAAAGGGGTGGAGTGTTGGATAATGTTGTCTTTCAGGCATGACATGGCCATTGCACTCTTGCACACTCAGCAGGTGTGATTACCTGCACAAAACTGACTCAAGACTGGGTGTATCAACATTCTCTCCTGCAGGGGAAGGGGCTCACTAGGACCCACCCATCCCTGAGGATCTATAGGCAGTTCGTGGTTGCTAGGGAAGGAGAGGTTTTCTTCAGTGGTGTGTGTAGCCACTAGTAAGTTGTTCACATAAAAAACCCGTCTACATACTCTTGTAGGGAACCCTAATTCAACCCACTGGGTCACCAAAAAGAAAAGAAAACAAAAAAGACATGAAAGTAGAACAAGGGGTACTTGGGAAGAAGTGGTTTGGTGGGAGTAGGAAGGGAATAAAGAGTGTTAATGAAAGATATGTATGAACAAAATACATTATAGCTGGTGTGGAGGCACAAGCCTTTAATCCCAGCACTCCAAAGCAGGGGCAGGAAGATCACCGTGAGTTCAAAGCTACCCTGAGACTACAAAGGGAATTCCAGGTCAGCCTGGGCTAGAATGAGAAACTACCTCCAAAAACAAAACAAAATACATTATATAATTGTATGTATACACATACATATATGCTTGTATAAAAATACCAAAATGAAACTCACTATTATGTTTAATACATGCTGATAAAAAATCTTTAAAAAAAGAAAAGAAAAATAAGCAGGAAAACAAAGCTTAGGTGCTCTGTCTATGAGCCAGAATCCAGATGTAAATTTCTACAGCTCTCTTCTGTGAAAACGTCACTAACATGATTTGGTGCTAACTTAACTGATCTATAGAACAGTTATGTGGGTGATTAAGGACTTTGGATATGGGGCTTTGCTTGTCCCACACCAAAAAAGTCAACCTCCATGGAGTAAAACAATTCTATTTGCTACTCTGGTTTTTGGTCTCAATCTAGTAAGAACTTTATGGCACACAATTTTAATAAGGTTGCCGAAATTATTATTTTTTAAAAATTATTTGTAGTGTTGAGGATGGAACCCAGGGCCTGATGCATACTAACTAGGTAAGTACACTTTTACTAAGCAATCATGCCCCAGTCCCTAAACCAAGATTCTTCTTCTTTTTTTTATTTGGTTTTTCGAGGTAGGGTCTCACTCTAGCCTAGGCTGACCAGGAATTCACTCTGTAGTCTCAGGGTGGCCTTGAACTCACGGCGATCCTCCTACCTCTGCCTCCCGAGTGCTGGGATTAAAGGCGTGCGCCACCATGCCTGACTTTTAAACCAAGATTCTTAATAGACAAATGCTTTGGTTTAGCCCCAAACCAAAAGGCAGAAGTGAGTTATAGTCTCAAAAGAGGAAGGGAAATGAATGTGATCCAAGATTTAGAACTAAATTTCAGAATCATAACTCATTATCCTGAAAGTTGCTCAAGAGTTTCTTTGACCTTAACAAACAAATACAAACATATAACTGGCAGGAGTCACAGAGCTCTCTTTCCATGCCTGGGTCCTTTAAAGAGCATGAAATCCCATTAGGCCATTAGGGTTTCATTTGCTGTGTCATTCCTGGAACCACAATGACTTCTCTATATCTAAGAAGCACCAGACCACCCTCAAGCATTGAAAGAAAGGCAGGGGCTGGAGAGGTGGCTCAACAGTTAAGGTTTACTTGCAAGCCTGATGGCTAGGGATAGATTTCCCAGTACCCACATGAAGCCAGATGCACAAGGTGGCGCATGCATCAGGAGTTTGTTTACATCTGCTGGAGGCCCTGGTGCACCCATTCTCTCTGGCTGGCTGTCTTCTATCTCTCTACTCTCAAATAAAGAAATAAAAATATTTTTAAAAAGTCAACACTTTAAAAAATTCTTGGAGCCAGGCGTGGTGGCGCACGCCTTTAATCCCAACACTCAGGAGGCAGAGGTAGGAGGATCACCATGAGTTCGAGGCCACCCTGAGACTACATAGTGAATTCCAGGTCAGCCTGAGCTAGAGTGAGACCCTACCTCGAAAAACCAAAAAAAAAAAAAACCCAAAAATTCTTGGGCCTGAAGGATGGCTCGGTAGTTAAGAGCCAAGCATGATGGTCTGAGGAAGCTCGTGACAGCCAGTTTGAATCTCCAAGACCTACATAACCAGCTGGGTATAGCCACACACCTGTGTAACCTTTGGGGAGCAGAGAATGGAGTATCACTGGGGCTCGTGAACAGCAAGGCCCAGAATCAGTGAGAGGCTCTGTGCAAGGAAAACCAGGTAGGTAAGTGATGGAGGGGACTCCTGAGGTTGTATGGTTATCCTCCCAAAGGTGAGCACACAGAGTGTTGCCTCAGCACATACAGGAACATACACCACACACACATACACACACACACACACACACACTAGCATACACCATATATACACATACAGGAGCATACACCACACACACACACACACACACACACACACACACACACACACACAAGCATACACCATATATACGAATACAGGCGCATACACCCCCTCCACACACACACGAGCATACACCATATATACATATATAGGAGCATATACTACATGCACACACACACATTTCTAAGTAATCTCTGTATTTCCTGTTTTTACATTTTGCCAGTCACTCAGTGCTCAATACTTACTTCCTCGCACTCTCCCTACATTTATGTACATAATACATATTTAATTTACATATATACATTTTTTAAATTAATGATTTTATTTTTAGGGTGGGTTTTAGATTTGCAGAACAATTAAGCAGAAAGTTCAGGAAGATCTCAAATATACCCTTCCCAATACACATTCTTGCACAGGTATAGATTGTGATTACTGATGAACTAATACTGATGCATTGTCATCCACTGATGTCCATAGTTTGCATTGGGGTCCCCTTTCTGTGTTGTACTTGCTATGGATTTTGACAGATATATAACATCATGCACCAATCCTCTAGCTCTGTTTTAGTTCGTTCTTTCACTAGAGATTGGGAGGTGCAATACACACGAACAGAAACTTGAAAAGGAATTCCAAGGCAGGTATGGTGATGCCTGCCCATAATCTCAGCATTCGGAAGGCAAAGGCAGGAGAATCTTAAATTTGAGGTCCACCCAAAAATAGAAATAATAAAATTGAGTCATTCCAAATAAGCTACTTTTTTTTTGGGGGGGGGGAACATATGGTTCCAAAATCCCTGTAGTCCTCACCCCCCTTACCTGTTTTGTAAATCAAAATGTGGCTGGCAGTCCAGGGAGCTGTGCTTGAAGACCCAGACACAGGAAATGTTCCCTGGGATGGAGACCAGCACCTGCAGCGTGATGGACGCAGACATGTCCACTTCCACAGCAGTGGCTTCATACACAGCCCTTGTGCTCCCGGGTCTCAGTGTGCACCCAAGGTCTTCTGGGGACTCCAGCACCTACATTGTAGATAGAACAGTGTGAATTCATAACAACTGCATGTTTAATGCAGCCTCTCAGCATGAAGCCTGTATCAAAGACATGTATGTTGATGTTCTGTATACAACACCCAAGTATGCTGTGACTAGGAACATTTTCCTGCCTGAAACCCCTCCTGTTTATAATTCTCCACAGAAAAGATAAGCAGCCATGGGCGACATTTCCAGGTTGGATCATGGTCTCCCTTCCTCCCCAGAATTAGAACACTGAAGACCTAGCCCTCAGTATCATAAAACATGAGGACAGGGTCTTCACAGGGGTAAACAAGCTAAAATGAGGTCATTTAAGATGGTTTTTAGCTGGGTGAGGTGGCACACACCTTTATTCCCAGCACTCAGGAGGGCAGAGGTAGGAGGATTGCTGTGAGTTCAAGGTCAGCCTGTGACTACAGAGTTCATTCCAGGGCAGCCTGGGCTAGCTTGAGACCCGGCCTTGAAAAAACAAAAACAAACAACAAACAAAAGATGGTTGTTGTAGTCAGCCACAAGTCGCTGGGACGAATCTTCAAACCAGGCACAGTTTATGGGAGGAAAGTATTTATTGAAACTATAGATTGAGGGGAAGTTCTGTAACAGTGCAAGAGAATGGCCCTCTTTCACAGGTCCAAGCAGAGAGAAAAACCCATCGCCTACAACACACACACAGGACAGGGAACAGGCAGGGGGGCCAAAGAGAATTTCTTCTCCTTTATATAGGTTTAGGGTGGGGTCTTGCAATCCTATACCAGACTTAATGGCTTCCTGAGTCTCTGGAATTTCCTTCCTGCATGGCCTACACAGGATAGGATGTTTACTTCCAGCTTCTTTGAGCTTCTTTACATCCTACCCCTTGCTGAGAGGCTGCCTTCCTGTAAACATCCTCAGGGACCTACCCAAGATAATTAAAAAGATCAAGTTGACAACAAAACCTAGCCATCACAATGGTCTTTAACCCGATATGACTGGTGTCCATTTTAAGGAGAGGAGAGACCAGATATGATGATATACACCTGTAATCCAAAAGGTTGAGGCAAGAGAAATGAGAGGTTGAGGCCTTTCTGAAGAACAGAAAAAGAGATTTGGAAAGAGATACAGATGCCAATAATTGTTGGAAGAATGCCATGTGAACACAAGTATGCCATCTACAGGCTAGGAAGAGAGTATTGGACTTGAGTCTAAAAAGAAACTAATTTGTCGATGGCGTTAATTTTGAACTTAGAGCCCCCAGAAGTGTGAAATAATACATTTCTATAATTTATACCACAGTCTATGACACTTTGTTGAATCAGTTCCAGCAAACAAATACACGCTAATTAAACTGATTTAATTATAAAGCACAATATCAAATCTTTTATAATCATTGGCATATAGGTAAGCTTGTACATAGCAACAGTAAATTGGTACTTGTGTTAAGGAAAGTCATCAACAGTCTGAACTAGCTCCACCTGGCCAGTTAGAGAAGACGTGCCCATGAGTGCAACAGTGACATTTCTCTTAGGAGGGTCACCATCTGCTCTCTTATTGAATTCATGTCTGCTACTGGAAACCTAGTCAAAAGCCCATGATTAAAAGTCACAATCCTTTGTACAGTGAAGCCGATCAAGCTACTGCTCCAGCCTGCTTCCCCTTCCTTAGAAGTGAACTGTCTTTCAATAAACTGTCTCTGCTTCTGTACTAAAAATAAATAAATAAATAAATTAAATTAAATAAAAATAAAAGGCCCATGGTTGGGAAGGTCATAAGCCCTAGGGGAGGAGCTACAACTGTTGTTTGGTTAAATGCACATATTATATCCATCAAATTGCACACTAAAAATTTATGTTTATACCCATGTATTAATGCCATTTTCACTTTTGGTTAGGAAAGCTTGAGTGTGGTGACTCGGACCTGTAATCCCAGCACTTGGGAGGCAGGCTGTGAAGCAGAAGGATTACAACAATTTAAAGGGCATTCTGGATTACAGAGTGAAACCCTGTCTCATAAAAGATATATTGTAATTATGAAATTCCTAATGTGATTGGCTACTTACATAAACAAAACAGTTGGCCAAGCTGTGAAAAGTCCACACAGAGAAAGGCTAGCATTCTTTCCTAAAACCTGTTCAGAAAAAAACAAAACATAAACACACACACACACACACACACACACACAGACACACACCAGCCTTCAGTGCTAGGGATCCAGTCCAGCACTGAACATCCCAAAACATGTTTTTAATACCAAAGGGTAACTATCAGGATCGATACTGCTCTACCAGATATGACTACATAATACATGAAATACACAGAGAAGCCACGGCAGGTCCAGCAGCTTACTAACTATGGTCTCTAGAGCCAATTGGCTAACACTCTAAGTTTACTATTACTTTACCGTGGGATGTGATGACTTCCCGGCTGATGAAGCATTGTTCTTATGGTTGATTAAAACACACTTAATCACTGGAAGACCTTGATTGGTAATAGCCCCGAACATCATTACTGACAGAACAACTGTAAAACAAAATCAAAACAATGATGTTGGTACACACACACCTTAAAAAGAAAATATGTATTTATCTTACCACAAAATAATAAAGCAAAATGTAATCAGGGAAAATTGACCAATAGGAAAGTATACAGGAACTACAATTTGATAGGTGTGAACCACCATGCCTGGCTCTGTGTTTTGTTTTTTGAGACTCTGTAGCCTAAATTGACCTTTAACTCAAACATCATCCTGTCTCAGTCCTGGTTTTACAGGCGTATGCCACGGTCCCTAACAGTGACTCTTTGTTTGCATGTGTTCGTGTGGTTCGTGTGCATGCTATGTTCATATGTGTGTGTGCACATGGGTGTGTGGGTTTGGGTACATGTATTCCTACGCATGGAGACCAGAGGTCAACATTGTATGTCTTCTAACAATCCCCACCTCATTTTCTTTAGAAGTAGTCTCTTACTGAACCCATAGGTCACCCACTCAGTTAGACAAGCTAGCCAGCCCCTTGACTTTTTAAATTTGTGTGTGTTGGGGGGGGAGGCCAGAGGACAACCTGAGGAATTATTCCTTAGAAACACCATCCACCAGCCGAGCATAGTGATGCACGCCTTTCATCCCAGAGCTCAGGAGGCAAAGATAGGAGGATCACCATGAGTTTGAGGTCACCCTGGGTACATGGTGAATTCCAGGTCAGTGTGGGCTAGAGTGAGACTCCACCTTGAAAAAACAACCAAAAAAATGAAGGAAGGAAGGAAAGAAGGAACGAAGGAATAAAAGAAAGAAAGAGAAAAAGGAAAAGAGAAAGAAAGAAACAAAGAGAGAGAGAGAGAAACAAAGAACCTGCTATTTACAGTTTTTCCTTTCTTTTTTGAGACAGGGTCTTTCATTAGCCTGAAGCTCACCATTAGGCTAGAGTGGCTGGCCAGCAAGCCTTGGGGATCCTGCTATCTTTGCCTCCCCAGCACTGGTATTACAAGTGCATGTCACCAGGTCTGGCATTTTAATGTGGCTTCTGGGGATGGAACACAGGTCCTTAGGCTCGCAAGGCAAGTATTTTACTGATTAAACTATCTCCCCAGCTCGTGATTTGTGTTTTGAAGATCAGAAGCCATTAGCTTGAAGATCTCCAATTTATCAAGTTTTTCTTTATGGGTCATGCTTTTGCTTTTGTATATCATCATCTGCCCAATCTAAAGTCTGAAAAGTTTTCTCATAGAAGTTACATAGTCTTAGGTTTTCCATTTTAGTTTTATAGTTAGATCTACAATCCATTTTTAGTTAACTTCTCACATGATAGGACATATGGATCAAAGTTTTGTGTATGAATATATTTGAATGAGAATATTTAATTGTTTTCGCACCATTCATTGAAAGACCTTGATTTCTCCACTGAATTAGTTCTGGTTTATTTCTGGAACCAGTGCACTGTTCCAGCAATCTGTTTATCTAGATGCCAAATTCATGTTAATTTATTGCTGTTGCTTTACCAGAAGGAGATAACTTCCTGACTTTGTTCTTTTTAAAGCAGGATCTTTGAAAGTAGGACCTTGTAAGGTCTCTTACATTCCATATGAATTTTATAATAGAATCAAGATAATTTCAGCAAAAAGATCAGCAGTAGGAGCCCAGCTCTGAATGCCTTTAATCCCAGCACTTGGGAGGCAGAGATAGGAGGATTGCTGTGAGTTGGAGGCCAGCCTGGGACTACAGAGTGAGGACCAGGTAAGCCTGAGCTACAGTGAGACCTTACCTTAGCGGGGGGCGAATTTGCAGTAATTTTCAAAGGGATTTTTTTGAATCATTAGAGCAAAGTTGGCATTTAAACAACAATGAATCAATCTATAAGTGCAGTGCAGTATGTCTCCTTTTCCTGTTTCTGTTTGGTTTGGGGGCTTTTCAAAAGGGGGGCATCAAACTCACAGTGGGAACCTCAGTTGTCAGGCTTTGTAAACAAGTGCTTTTAACCACTGAGCCATCTCCTCAGGGTCAAGTAAGTAAAGTTAAAAAAATAAAATCCACTATACAATATTACTCTTAAATATATACCCAAGAAAAAATACAATTGTGTTCATGCAAAAGCCCTGTAGTCAAGTTCCTATAGCTGCTGTGTTCATAATTAACAGAAACTGGGAGCAAATAGACAACCAGGAATCTGTTTAATGGATAAACTATACACAACTTGACCATAGAATGGGAAAATTACTGGCCACAAAACAGCATGAAAACTCTCTCTCAAAAAAAAGGTATAATATGTGAAATAAAAAGACTGTGTATTATATAATTCCACTTAAATGACATTCTGAAAAAAGGAAAAATGATAGGAACAGGAAAGGGATGGTTAGTTGCCAGGGGAAGGTGTGAAGAGTGAGACTGAGGATGCTGAGCAGAAGGGAATTTGGGAGAGAATGAACATTTCTAGGTCTTGATAGTGGAAGCAGTTAGGTGGATGTTTCAAACGAACTCCAGAATTCACACTCAAAAGGGTAAAATTTCCTTTGTGAAAGTCATGACTCGATCACTTTAGAAGAGGTCTGTGGATAATTTGCCACCATCAGTATGAAGGTTCTTTCCCAAGAATCCACTCCACAGCCATTGGGGAAATTCCATGATTCCCATTTCAAACCCATTTGGAGCAACTTTGGAATTGGAAAAGAGCTCTCAAAGCTGCATTCATTGCTTGGGGGGAAAGGACTGGTACTGGGTTGGGGGAAGCTTGGGGAAAATGACAGTAATTTAAAAACTTTAGGTTCAAATAGGATTTACGCCACTCTCCCTGCAGAAATCTTCCCTTCTTCCCAAGTATGTATTTTTGTCCTTGATTTATTCTTCCCTCTCTTTCCTTATGTCCATGCTTATATCTATATTAAAATCTTTTCTTAAAAATTCTAATTTTGGGGGCTGGAAAGATTGCTCAGTGGTTAAGGCACTTGCCTCTAGTGCCTAAGGCCCTGGGTTCAATTCCCCAGGACACACATTAGCCAGGGTGGTGGCCCTGGTGCGTGTTCTCTCTCTCTCTCTCTCTCTCTCTCTCTCTCTCTCTCTCTCTCTCTTTCTCTCTCTGCCTCTGCTTGAAAATGAATAAGTAGAAAATGAATAAATAAAATAAAATAATTCTAATTTTGCTTCACTAAAAATAAATAAGTAAATGAAAGTGTGGTGTTGCATGCTTATAATTCCAGTACTAGAGAGGTGGAGGCAGGAGGATCACCACAAGTTCAAGGCAAGCCTGGTCTACATAGTGAGTTCCAGGTCAACCACAGCTATGAAGCAAGACTGTGCCTTAAAAAACAAAGTAATTAACCAATACATAAAATCTGAAGCCGGGTGTGGTAGGACATGCCTTTCATCCCAGTAATCAGGAGGCAGAGGTAGGAGGATCATTGTGAGTTTGAGGCCATCCTGAAACTACAGAGTGAGCTCCAGGTCAGCCTAGGCTAAAGTGAGACCCTACCTCGGGAGGAAAAAAGGAGGGGAAAGGGAAGGGGGAGAAGAAGAAGGGAGAGAGGAAAGGGAAGAAGGAGGGGAGACAGAGGAGGGAGGAGAGGGAGAAGAGGAGGAGGAGAAGAGGATCTGTTCTCCAGTGCAAGGTTATGGATTTAGATTGTCAAGACACCTTAGGCCAAAAAAAGGGGGGGGGTTAGAATTAAAGACCTGAGTTTCAAGTTCCTCCTTTGGAAGTTTCATTTTGATAACAGAATTTCACCTCTCTGAGCCCCATTTTCCTCATCATCATTTTCTCTGCTCATCCATTTTATCCTCTTTCTTTAAATTGTCACGATTTTAACCACTATTTTAACCATCTTCTATTTACCCATGGGTTCCAAGTTAGACTTACACCTCTGTGCATCAAGCTTATATATGGGTGGCCCTCCAGGAATCTAAACTGAAATCAAGCTCACTCTCCCCCCCCCCCCCCCCCCCCCCCCT